>VXBO01010713.1:65085-100209 GCA_013400135.1 Rhinoptilus africanus | reverse complement strand
CCTGCCCTCACTGGACGGAGCGGCCCCGAGGTCAAGGGAGCGCAGGGCGTCGCGGTGCCCCGGGCTGAGCGGGGGCTCCCTGCGCCTCCCAAGGGCAGGCTGGGCCGGGCCGCACCCCGCCTCTCTTGCCCTGGGCCAAAGAAAGCGGGTGTCACGTCTCTCTCCAGGCCGGGACAGGAGAAGTGGGGTCGGCGCCAGGTGGGGCGGCGAGAAGCCCTCGGCCCTGGGCAGAGGGAGGCGAGGCGAGGAGTTGGCTGGGGCAGGGGGAAGGATCAGAGCCGCCGGTGGGGACGGCTGGGCCCGGGTGATGTCAGCCCTGCAAATAATACTTTGAAAGAAGACTGTGGGAACGGGGAGAAGTTTGAACGTGTTGCCTGCTGGAGCTTTGATCAGCTGTCTGTAACTTCAGGGAGAAGAGAGCCTTGGGTTTGTGTTTTCAGCTGTGCTAGGTGGCTCGGCGTTAGCCTTGCCAGAAAAGCGGCATTGCATTGTAACCCGCATGGGAAATTGTGAACTCTGGTACTCTTTTTATCAGCAGAGGAGTTTGAAACGATTTTATGAAGGTAAATAAAACTGGTCAACTGTAACACGTTTTCAGTTCAAAGCACTTGTCTCCACTAGAAAAGTGAGAAAGAAAGCTTAAGAGTTCAAAGAAACTGAAGCTAGCTCCATGAAAAAGTAGGTTATAAATTTATTACTTGCAGACAACATTTTCTGTGACACTTGGAAAGAAGAGAGGGAGACAGAGAGAAGCTATTCCCAAGCTATTCATATCCAAACAGGTTGAGAAGTGGAAATAGGAAACCTTCAAAAATTTAGCACCCCTGTACTCCAAAGCTGGTTTTTAAATTATTAAATACTTTTCTAAAGGAATTTCTTAATTCCTTTTTATTAATTTTCTGGTGTCCTGGTTCCTTAGATTAAGTACATGGGTCTCACTGTCTTTTTTTTTTTTGTACATAAGTAAGGTTTGGAAACTTCCTTTAAAAATTAAAGTACAGAAGTTCCTGAGAGCTCTTGGTTCCAGCAGCCTGGGTTTTATAGTCAATACTAAATATCAGAAGAATTCAAGCAAAATTGCAAGAGTTGGCAACAATGCAAATACTAACCTAAACTGGCTGACCCTGCCAGCCCCAGTAAACTTGCAAATCAGTCTTTGATTTGCAGTGTTTTAAACACAGCTGTATTTAAACTATATATGCAGACTGGGTTAAAATAGGATTTAAATGTATATGTATCTGGACTGCATCAGCTTGTCCTGTTGGGAAGTCTGCATTAAAAAACACAATTCCTGAATCAGCAGACAGTTATATCAAAGCCTGTGGGTCAAGAAAGTGTAGAATACATGATTAGAAGAATATGCTGAGGAGTAAATACAGTTTTGGCATAGACGTGTTGCAGAAATGATGAAAACCCTTAAATAATGATAGAACGTGTGTCAGAAAGATTTAATGCTTTATGTAATCTGCAGAACACACTGGCAGCTTTCCAGGAAGAATAGCTGTAAGTCAGAGTAAGATCTTTTAGAACTGATCTTGACGCTAGTGTGAATGAGCTATCAGATGCTTGTGACGTTATATTGAAACATGGTGCTCTAACCTCAAGACGTTCCTTTTCCTGTCTTTATAAAATGTGGGGAAAAAAATCATCAAAAATTGTCTACCAGTTTAAGCACTGCTGACAGCCGCAGCTTTGGATTTTTTCTTAACACTTAAACAAACAAAAAAAAAAGGAAAACTCCCCCTTTTTTTTTTTTGGCTGCAAGTTTGATACGATAGAAATACAGTCATTTATTTGAAGCCATATTAACTGGCCATATTGTAACCAGAGATTAAACCACGGGTTGTAGCCATAGATGCTGTTACACTGAGATTAAGTGGTTGAAGAAAAGCCATTTCACTTTTCAGTCAGCTGAGGGGATTTCTTAAATTGGACAAATGCTATCACAAGAATGTATCTGACTCACCATTGTTAGCCTCTACTTTAAGGAGCAGTGAAGGGCTTTTTATTAGTGATAAGCAAATTTGGTTTGACTGAAAAAGAAGGGACAACCTCAGTCTTTCTGTAACTAGTACAGGACTTCAGGCACTTACTAAGATAAGAAAAATTGTGGTTTAAATTTAGCTGGCAAGAGTTTAATCTGACTGAAATCTCCATGTATTACCCATCAAGACATATTTTAAGTGTATCCTGTGTTACAAAAATCCTGGTAAAATTACTGGAAAGTACTTAACTGTAGGCTGGGATGCACCTAGGTTGAGAGCAAAGCCATAGGGAACGATAAGCGAGCTTTATTTAATATGGTAAAAACTATGAGATTACATTTAGGATTGATGCCAGGAGGGTATTTATCTCTTGACTGTCTTTATATCTGGATTTAGAAGAAGCTGTATATTGTAGGTTAAACCCAGGGTTCATTTCATCAGGGATGAAAGAGCATCAGGTTTTTGCGAGTTTGTCATTTATGCTGATGTTTCAGTTTGTAAAAGACAGGTACAGCAACGATCACGTTAAACGCCTATCTCTCAATCACACCCATTTGGAGGAGACTAACTTAAATAAACTAAATTCAGAGTGAGAGTCACACAAAGAAGGTCAGACACATTTTTGGACACATTGTGTTTGATAGGCATATTCATGACTTGAGACTAAAGCGTAATATTGATTGAGACTCTGCCAGAGCTAGACTCTGCTATGTTATAACTCAAACTGATAAAATACCATGTTGGCCCTCCAGAATACAATCTTGGCCCTCTGTCTGGAAAGCTAGAAGCTCAGAGTCGCAGACATTAAATGGTAAACATTCCCAGGCCTGTAGAGGCAAGGTACTGAAAATCAGAAAGATAAGCTTCAAGCTACCATTAGACATATGGTAGCCAGATTCACCACTAAATAATGTTTTTACTTAATACAGTAAACTAATGATTTGAAGAAGCATAACCTCTGTGTGAAATGAAAATGTACAATTTGAAATTTACTATGTCTTACGTAATGGCTGAGAAGGAAAAGGATGGGGACCTTCTGTTGAAGACAGTATTCAGATGTAATTTTGAGAAATAATCACATTCAGAAGAAAGGGTAGCATGCCTTAAAATTCTTTTAAAGGGAAGGGGCCTAGTGGTTTGTTTTTAAAACACTGTTCTCATTGGAAATTCTTTTCTCATTGTCGTGTAGCGCTGCAGTGGCATAATGTGGGTTTTCTAAAGTGAATTTAGTATAATCAAAACAACCTCACGTACATACATGCAGTAAACCACATTCTTTTGGCTTAATAGGACCAGGAACAAAACATATTTGTGGTCACAATCACAATCAACACTTCATTGGCAATAGCAGGCAATAGTCATAGAAAACAAAACCAGCATTATTCTATATGATCTAGGTATCAAACTTGACGGGTACCATCCATAGTATTATTTAAATAGTTTCTTTTCTGACTAATATTTGCAGACTGGTCGTGGCATTGGCATTTTAGTTCATATTAAATCAGGACAAGACTAAACATATAAACCAATGAGAGTCAGATGCACTAAAACAATTAGAATAAACAGGAGAAACTTTGGCATGGCAATTGAAAACAGCAGAAGCAAATAACAAAATGTAAGATGGAAAAACAGTCTTTGGATAGTCACAACAGCAACAGTTTTTCACTTTGACTCAAGAGAATGAGGCCACAGCCCAGATACTGGGAAACTCTGTTTGTTAGGATCTTCAAAACTTTAAGTCTTAGTTTTCTGTAGACTTCTTTCCTTCCTTCCTTCAGGTTGCTTCATTCCCTGTAGGGAGTGGACCTAAATTTCTGCTTCCAATCTCCTGCTGTAACAATCGTTGTTAATAGTTATTACAAGTAGTAAACTGATTGACTGAAAGCATTCAGCAAGAGAAAAAAGGCATGGCAGAAAAAATACTGAGCTACAAACTAGGATGTTGCCTGACTGGAGTGGACAGTGATGACAAAGACACATCTGAAATTACCGTCCCAGAGTGGCCTGATTAATGCATGGAATCATTTGCGCTAACCAAGCACGATCTCTGCTTATCCAAAATCGCAAAGGTATCTCCATTAGTGAGATTCTATATCTTCCTCTTAAGCCTCTAGTGGTGATTATAGTCAGCTGAACTAAATGTCTCATTGGAAATGTCCATGATCCAAAGCCACGTCTGTACTTTTTTTTTTTTAAAGTGCGATATTTGGGACAGTAATTTCAGGGCTTTTTTTGTGGGAATACAGGAAGGAATTTTCTTATGTTCCTTTTGAGCAAGCAGGGAAAGGCTCACATATGACTTCATTTTCTTCTTTGCTTTGTTTCCAGGTCTTTCACATGTGTTCTCATTTCCACCATTTCTCATGCATGCGCAGTCACCATGTTACAGTGGTTTTTATTGCTTTAGTGTTTTTTTCTGCTCTTCAGCTTCTCCTAGCAGCAAAGAAAAGTGTTCTAGAATCCTTCAAATCCATTTCATTTGTGTTTTTGTTTTTATCTGTAATGCTTCCCCTGCAGCAGCCACTCCTCATTCTAGTCAATCTGCCGTTGCCAGCAGCATGGGAAAGCACAACTGTGAAGGAATACAAGCTTAGTCCAGTTGAGGAAATTAATCTTTTGGATCCAGAGAAAGGCATCAAGGCATGAGAGAATGTGTCATCTGTGAATTGTTTAGTTTATGTAATAGTGAAAAATCTGGGCTTGATTTCAGAGCCTGTACTATTCCCTTTGTCGTCTTCTCTGACCTAGCAAAGTTTGGATGCATAGTAAATGCAGACTGCACGGGCTCAGTGTTTTGTTGTTCTGCCGTGACTTTAGAGGACCTATATGTGACTTAGAGAAACTCCTCTTTGCCTTCTCTTGTCTAGCAGGAAGAAAGCTGTATCTTGCAGGCCCAAAAAGAAAAATGGTGTTAAAATCAAGTTGATGAAATCCTCAATAATGAGATTCAGTAAGAAAACTGCTTTTTGTTCATATACAGCTTTTGAATATCTGTAGTGGCCTAGACACGGCACATCTGTGGGGCCTTACTCAAGCTCATTCATGTCAGAAGAAGCTTTTTACTGATGAAAACTTTGTCGTTAAATTTTCACACCCCAGATCTGAGTGATCAGTTTATTTTAGGGTGAGACATAGTTTAATGTTTTAGTGTGTTAAAAGTATTTGGTGTTATACTTCAGACCTGAAAATACTCCAATAAAGTTCCTGTAACAAAAAATGACAAAATGCTGAAGAGGGAAAAAGGAGGGAAAATGTCTGGTTGGGTGTTTCTCAAATTAACACAAAATAAGTAGGGCAAGGCCACAAATGACCTTTTTTTAACCCATACAAGAGCTGCATTTGCAGCCACGGTTATGAACCTCAAGTGAGACACAGTGTGCCATTGATCCCAGCTGGCACTTTCTGAAAGAAGCTGTTGTTTGTGCAGCAGAGGATGCTGTGGGTCTCTCTGAGATGGACTGGTGGTGCTAGAACACCTGCTCAGCACTTGTCTCTGGCTCTTATCCATGAAAACCTTTTTTTTCCACCTTCCTAAATGGAAATGTGGAAGTTTTAAGTCTTGGGAAATATGAATGTGAAACTGGTCACACAATGTCTTTTAACTTAAGCACAACAAAAGTGTTGCTTTCTGCATTCTATTTAATTGAAAGCTCCCTGCCCTTTCATTTGGTGTCTTCATTTTGTGTCCTAAGCTACTGTATACTGTAATTAGGCGTGGTTTTTCCTTCCAGATGCAATTCCGTTTCAGCAATAACTAATAAGACTCTTGTTTTTTAGACTTGTTTATTTAGTTCAGTTTTAATAGTATTTATTTAGTAGTGCTTTTGAGCTAAAGAATAGCCCTTGTGGTACTACGGTCAGGCCTATACTACACGAATGCCATAGCTGAAGTAATTTCTTTGGCTTTCCAGTAACCAAGAGGTAGCACTATTGGCCCATTGGGAAAACATTTTGGAGTCAGAGGAAGGGAATAGGGACAGTTTGCTTTATAAAAAGATAGGAAAAAGGTAAAGGGAAATTAGAGGAAGTTCTTAAAAAGGGCAAAAATAATAGGTAGGACAGAAGGTTTTACTGTAGAAGGCGTGAAGAGTCTATGGAGTTGAGGTTGAGATAAAAGGCAGGGAAACTACAATACTAACAGTGACAGCTCCCCAGCTATCCAGAGGCCCCCTGTGTTTCTGCTTCTCTTTCTGCCAGCTCTGTCTGCCTGCTTGCTTTCTGCAGTTTTCTCACATGGCTGCATGGCAAGGTTCAGGGAAAAGCTGTGCTTTAGTCCTGCTGTCTTCTCCCAGCACCAGCATTTTGGAAGATACGGCACTCAGTAAGTCTGCTGTTACCTTCTTCTTCCCATGAATGAGTTCACAGCTGTCTGCTTCTGTTTATACCAGCTGCAGTGTCTGGTCTGTTTAAGTTTGTAAATTGCTTTGAGATCCTTCAAGATGAAAGGTTCCACTTAAGTGAGATCATTATCGCCTTCTACATTTCTCCACTCCCTGTTCTCTGCTCAAGCTTCTTGTCTCATCTCAACTTGGGGTCCCGCATAGTACTCAACATTCCCAGCTCACGGCCACATAAAGCTTACACACAAATTTAAACTTCCAATCCTTGAGTTGTTTGACGCCTCTCAGAGTACTTCAGAACTGAAGGTTAAATATATGTATTTTCCTGGGCTGATGCCAAAATACTTAGGACTTGCCACACTGAGATTGTACTTCTGCATTTGCGTCTGACTTCATGTTATTTTGTGTGCTTCAAGAGACGGTATAGTTCTCTTCCTCCCACTTATGAAGTACTTACTCATTCTAGGAAGCATTCCAGCTACGATGTTGTTCTGTGATCCTACACTATATTCTTATAGCCATACTTTGTTCATGTTCTTGTGGTTAAACTGTAAGCCTGTCAGGGCAGGGATTTCTCTCCTGTCTGGTGTAGTGAACTTACGGAGTGGCACCCTGACAGGAGTTCAGAGGGCTCTTTGTGTTTGAAGACTCATAGGCAGTAACATGGTGTTTGGACAGGAGAACCCCTTTTCTGTTCAGTGACACTTCTAGCTGTCGTCTTTGTCTTCCATATTTTAACTGAGATTTTTTTTCACTGTATAGTATCTATGTGTGTTTATTCCCAATGTCATTCACATTCCAGTGAAATTTCCCTCTTTCCTACAAAAGTGAGGTCATCTTAAACCTGTGTTTATGATACTGCAGTCATTTCCATGGCAGTAGACTATGATATCATCAGTGGAAGATTACGCCTTTCCTATGTGTGTTAGCAATTAAAAATTATGGTTTGTGAGATAAAACTAGTGTTTACCAAGCTTTTAGGTTTAGTCCATATGAGGCAGGGAAACTATTGCTTAATTCTCTAGAGAGTTCACTTGGGTAATGGAGTAAATGAATCCAGAAACATTTTGATCCTAGCAGGTGATAAGTTTTTGAGGGTATTTTTTTCTAATGGGAGAAGAAAATCAGCTACTCCATCTTGTGTTCTCTCACCTGGCAGAGAACACTTGTCTGAAACACCATGGTACTCACTGTTTTGTTATTCAGAGCTGCTTAAATGTTTGACTTAAAAGTATCACAATTTTCTAGTCTCATTAGACTGGCATTTTTCCCCTTTGGAGGTCAGTAAGCTATTATAGACTACCCACAAAAGTAAAAAAACGTGGTTATCAGACTTTTCATCTTTTTAATGGCTGCACTATTAGCCAGCTATCAGTAGCTGAATCTCTTTGTTGAACCTTCCTAAGTATGTACGTGCTCTCTCATGGTTTGGTGACAGCAGAGCCCCGTTACAACACTGCGATGGCAAAAGTAAATTCATTTGTTTAAAATGTAGTGCCCAGGGTTAAAACAGTTGCTAATGCAGCAAGATGAAAATTGTGGATTCCCATCGTAATTTATTTCATCCCTTCAAATACTTAAGAATTTTTAGGCCAAGGCAGTAAACTTTTCTAAACAAGAGTGAAGAGAAAGGGAGAAGAGATTAGAGAAAAGTTTACAGAGAAAGAACCTCATCAGTCTAGGTGTTGCAACACATGATATAATTTGTAGCCATTTTTTGGCAATATAGTTTAATTACAGAAATAAACTAAACCTGTGCACATTCGGCCTCTCTGTTTTCCCGCATAACAGAAATGAACTCTTATTAAATGCCTGTTTAAATAAACTGGGTCAGGACATTAGAAAAAAAAATCTCAAAATGTTGTGCCCTAATTACAAACAAGACTTGCATGTGTCCAGTTTCACAGAAAGTCTAGGATGTGAGAAGATTTTCCCTGAAATTATTACCATGTTAGTAACGACAGTAGAAAGAGATTGCTTTTCCCATTCATGTTCATGGAAATGGAACCAGGCTGGAGTGCAACAAAGGATAGACAGAATTATTCTGTGTAATTTTTTTGGAGACTGTGATTACTAATGCAATAATAGACCTGTCCCATATTTACTGAGTGTAAAGTCAGGTGATGTTACAGCAACCTCCTGAGTGTGCAGCTTTCCCATCATTCTGCGTTCCTGCTGAGCCTTCATCTGTCTCTGGAAAACCCAGAGCGACACCTCTGTTTGAAGAAAATGAAGAGTCAGGAAATAATAACATTATGATCAGGGAAGAGGCTGATGGGGTAAAAGCTTGTTTACCAGTTGTCCAACGTCAACATCAGGAGTGAGGAGTTTGTGTTCATTTCTGCTACAGAAAGGTGTCATTTCATTTCAGCGATGGATAATAGCGCATGGCCATGGCTTCACATTGTAACATCCCACTTTACAGGCAGCCCAGCTGTTGCCTTTTGCTTTCTGTAGGGTTCTTAGACATCTGTGCAGTTCCAAGTAAATAGCACGCAAAACAGTGATACGCTGGGCATTGGCATTGTCAGTACTTAGGGTATTCCTTGGGCTTCTGCTATATCCCAATGATACAGATTGAATACTGTGTTGTGTTACGAATGTACGTTTAATTTCTTACCATATTACTCCCACAGTTTTTTATTGTTTCGGTTATTGTTCCTGCTATTATTAGAATTCTTTTTTGACTATTTAAAATAAATCATTTATTTCCTTTTCAGTCTGGAGGTGTTTGCCATACAAGATTCACTACATTCAAAGGGGAAATTTTCTCAAAGAACTCCTTTGAAAATATTTGTCACAATAAACAGTTGTTAGGCAATATATTTTAACACCCAACACTAAGAATATTGTTTTTTCTCCCCCTTTATGAGCCACAGAATGATATGATTAATAGTTCTGTTCTGTCTTCTTAATGAATTACTTGCTGGCTGTACTGTTAATGAAAATAACCATTTTCCTAGATGCATTTCTAGACATAAATATCTTTGGGTGAATTTTACTACTCCTGACAGTAAAGAGCTGCTGGCACAAATCAAAAGCTGCAATAAAAATTGTAGAGAGTTGATGGTAACAAATTTGTGTAAAAACACTCTGAGCAGGCACATACATGATGTTGCCTCTAGGAGCTGTCTGAGCTGTTCTTTCCATAGGAGTTTACCAGTAAGGTTTTGTTTGTGTGTTTTATATGGCTGCGGTTGTTAGCCCCTATATCAAGCTGCAGTAAGTTATTTGATGCTGACATCCTTGGTTTCTTCCAAGCCTGATGTCATATACTTTGAGCCTGAAGAAAATACAAAATGATTTTTTCACTAGTATGTTGCCTTAGTAGGTGCAGCGTTATAGAACACGTTGATCTTTGTGACAACTAATTATAAAATAAGAAGTTGGTAATGTTCCCAAATATATCAGTTGTGTGCTCTCTTCTGGGTTTTATTATCTCTACTAGATCAATAGCATGTCATCCCCGAACCATCTATGATTTCCCTTTATTTGCCTTCACCTCTTCTTGTTGCCTTTCTACATGACATTCTTACAGTGCACTTTTTTTCTGTATTGCTCTTTTCCTGCCTCTCATCTTTCAAAGAATAACTTTTGCTTCCAAAGGATCATAATTCCCTTTTGCTAATGTATTCCATTTATCAGTTGCTATACTTCCTATCCTCTCTCAGATCGCTGTTTATACAAAATCCATAACCCTTGATAGTATAAACAGCAGAAAGAAAACCACTTGTTGGTCAGAGCTGAAAATAAAAGATGGAAAGGAATAGGAAAGACAAATCAAGTTCAATACTCAAGTGCAAAGACAGGCATTTTCCATGTTCTCAGCTGTAATGAGAGTGACTATGCCTTCCTTCTTCTAATTGTCTGATCCTGTTAATATTTTCCTTTTATTATTATTATTGTTATTATTATTATTTTCCTTGCCTTCCCCCCAAGCAAATAATTGTCTAATGGAGGCACTGTGAATTTAGGCCTGAAGTGTTCAGGCAGCTGGACTGCATGAAGGTTGTAGGACCCGACCCTCCCCTGCCCTCTCCCTCTCCCTTAAATATATTGATTACCTTTCTTACCTATGATACATTGATTAAGTATATTTAAACTAAACATTGTATTGGTTATACTTTTCATTTGTGACCCATATGGATTCTGTAGGAAGCACAGTACTTACAAACTTGGTGAAAAATATCATAACTAGCCAGAATTATTGTCCTGGATATGAGCTTTTAGAGCAACATCTTATTGAAGAAAATTATTAATATTTGAACTGCACTCTACTTCATCTTGATGACTATGTAGTGAGAACACATCTACGATGTTGCTCTTAATATTGTAGTTTATGAAGCAGACTATGCTTGTGTGCAAAATGCCAATACTTAGCGGTGGGGGTGTGTGTGTCCTTTTTTATTTTTTAAATTACAAAAAAAGACTGGAAAAGACTGATGACAAGATTTGTAGGGGGGTCAATAGGTGCTCTATCTTTTGCATGATAGTAAAGCAGAAGCACAGATTACTTTGTTGATTTATCAGTATATTAAAAATCCTGATGACAAGAACAAGGACCCAGTGGCCAGTCCACTCAACCGTATTATTTCCACTTCGTTCACTGTTGTCTGATAAACCCTTCCTTTAAGAGGTAGGCAAAAGATTAATGTTCACATATGTCTTGTTTATCTTAATCTGTCCTTGGGCATGTAAAGATCACTCTTTGCTTGGGTTGCAAAGGTTGCTGTACTTTGTGTTGGTATTTTTGCTTTAACCCTGGTATTTCGTCATTATATAATATTCTGTTCAGCATTGGAACCGTAGGCAGCCTTCTTCGGTCCTGGGTGAGCACAGCGTGTTTCAGAGACAGTCTATTCTAACACCACCATCAGATTGCCTTGAAAATAATTATGTAACTGCACTTCCAAAAATAATATAATCGAGAGACATCAATGAAGAACAACGTGGGAGGCAAATAAAGTTAGAGAGTAGTAATTTTGAAAATTTCCACAATCTTTCTTAAATACAAAACAGATGTTTGGTAAGAATGATGGAATGTTTGCTGAGACTTATTTGGGGTTTTTTTTTAATCTCTTTAGAGCTTCAAGTTCAGAATTAAACATTCCAGAGATTATGACTTTGTCAGTGTTGTGCCCACCTTTTCCCAAAATTTAACTGCTAGTGATGTGAGGAAAATTTACAGGTTTGTTGTTTCATGAGAAAGCTCTTTACTTTTGGCAGTTAGTCCAATAAGTAATTTCTTTGTGTTGAAGGTTTCATACTCCTCACATGATTTAGGAATTTCGATGTCTTGGTGATACTGTCATTTCACTGAAGCATAGTACAGAGTGCTACTGTAAGTGCTTCAGGACATTTATCTGCGTGCCTTCTTGTTTGTTTCATCTTCTAATATTTAGGAGAGTAAAAATTTGCTTCTGTGCAGAGGGTCAGCAGAAATGTTCACTGAAGTTCTTGGAGAGCTGTGAACATCTGTTCTCATTCAAGGTGTTGCGAATTTTGGTCTTTTTAAGTGGAGGTTGTGATTGCACATAGAAGAGGCTATCAGTCTTGTGGCCCTCCTACCTGTAGTCACAGCCATTCATTTAATTTTCTCCTCTGCTAGACATTTTCACCATTTGTTTCAGTTCAGCTGTTTACCCATTCAGTAGTGAGATCTACAAAATGGTTTGTCTTTTAAATATATATATATTTGTGTTTGATAAAATACATTTTTTGTCTGATGGCAAAACTGATTGAAAAGATTCCTGCTGCTCTGCACCAATTCATCATTCACTTGCTTGTGTTGTGGGGACAAACTGTAAATCCTGTAAAATCAAATTTGGAATGGACGATGGGGTAAAGCTTTTGCATCTCACTCTGCCACTGTGCTTCAGCACTGTCCTGGGAAGGGACTGCTCTTTAAGCATCAATTATGTCATGTGGTACCAGTTTGGGTAGCATTTCTACACTGTTCATTACTGTGGGCTAGAGAGAAAACCCCGACCATCAAATATCCAAGCAATAACCCATTATTTGGATTGTCTGAAAAGTTAATGTTTTTTAAAGAGAAACTTGTCGTGTTCAGGGACATAGAGGGGAGAAAAAACAGAGATTTTCTATGATTATTAATTGTCTCTCAACAATTTTTTCAGTCATTAAAGATCTGAGGCGAGGCAAAGAACCTAGAACTGGATAGCCCCATACTTAAACCAAGCTGTAGTTAACTAAATTCCTGAGGTATTCTCTTTATAAATCTTGGAAGTTTTCTACCTTCCAATAAGATGTTTTAGTGGATTATTAAAAGGGATGAAAGCATAAATGAGTCAAGGACATCAGATTTTGAAAAGAATTGTGGTCTTTTTGGCTCCGTGTTATGGATACTTTCCCATAGCACATGTTCAAATCTTTAAAAGTTAAGCTAGACAAAACAGACCAAGGCTAAACCAAAATGTCAAGCCAGATCCAAAAGAGGTCTGAGACTTTTTCACCACAATGTTGTACTAATATTCCTAGTTAGAGGCAAGAACTGTTCTCTCCTTTGTATTTGTTCAGCTCTGAGAATCATGAAAGCCCAGTAAATTTTGTGTACTAGACAGTGGCTAGTTACACCTACTCTAATCTCACAGGGATTTTCCCCATTCTAGGGAATTCCCAGCAGGGGAGAAGGAGCCGGTTTTGTTCAGTGAGTCAAAGAAAACAGAATCAAAGCTGAATTCTAGACACTTACATTAGATTCCTTTTTATTAAGACACTTTTAAGTGCATTGTTTCTGCTACTATTCTGATATCCCTGGTTATCTTCACCCTTCTTTGGGATTAAACAAGAAGTCTGAATGTTTCTTTTGATACTTTGTACATGACAGTCATCTTAGATAATGTGATATCTGATCTAACATACAAATTCTCTTCTCCTCCGGGTTGCCTGATGAGAATATTATTTTCCTTTTTTTTAGGGAAAAATATTTATGTAATTTTCTATTTTCCTTTCTCATGCACATGTCATTTCTCAGAGAGATACTGATTCTTTATGGCTTTCTTCAACATATCTAATGAGCTAGGTATGCTGTACTAGCTAATTAAACCTTAGTTACGCAGCGTTCGGTGTTTTCAACACACGGAGTAGTATCAAGTGAGAGTTTCAGCACTGGTGTGGGGCAGCCTGGCTGTGCTGCCCGAGCAGGCAGGGCCTGCTCCTCCCATCACTCCCCTTCTCGGTCCTGCAACTTCTGGCCCACCTTGGCTTCTGTCCAGTAAATTGGACCAATTTGCTGATTCAAATTAAAATGACCCTTGGAACAAAAATATTTTGAATTCAGAAGTTCTGTAAGCAATAAAAGTAGTGCAAGAGAAACAGCGGGAAATGCTGCTGAGGGGAAGGCATGGTTTTACATCAGCTTAAGGTAATAGTAATAATACATTTTATAGTACTTTCATGTGTTGGAAACGATGAACAGGCACTGGTTAGGTCAAGAATCGAAAGCAAACCATGATTAATTTTGGGATTAATTTATGCAAATGCTGCTAATATACATCTCTCCCTTTTCCCTCCTTCCTTCTTGAGACTTTCTATCTCTGAATATGATCTAGTTACTGCTTAGGTGGGAACGGCAAGAATACCCAGAATACCAGGGAAAGGGGCATTAATGACTCAGTAAGTTGCACTTTCACCTCTGATTCAATGCTTCAACACAGTAGCAAAGGGCTCTGTTCTGTTTCTAATGCCATTCTTCCTGACTAAAAATACAAATGCTAATCAGCTCTAGCCTTTAAGGGAACTTGTGGCATGCATTTACTGGAAGAGAGGGTTGAAGTTACTGCAATGGTGAAATTCTTATGTGTGTACTTTTATTCATCCTAAACCTCTGAAACGTAAGTGGATATAAGATTCTTCATTTCCCATGAGCAAATGTGGGCAGCCTTGCCATGTGCTTTACATTTAAATATTGTTCTGAAAAAACTCAGTTGATATTCTGAGAGATTGTATTCCTTTACCTGTAATGCTTAAAGTATTTCAGGATTCTTCAGTCTGAACTTTCCTCTGTAAGTACGATTCACTAGTACGGTGCACAATTTGCAAAACATGTTATATGGTAATTTTATTTCCCATCTAAAAAGCGTTGGGGGTTTTCAGGTTTAGTTTGCTTATGAGACATGAGACCTCAATATCCTTTGTACCATTTATCCTCTCAAAGCTGAGCAGAATTTGTCACATAAGCGTAGTCATGTAAGAGGAGTCTGTTGGGTAGCAAATTACGTTTCTTCAGGTCAGTGTTTTCAAGTTACGTCAAAGTTGTAAATGGCTTTACAAAACACTTTATGTAACAATTCTGAAAGCCCATGTGATGGTTTTTCTAATTAGCTTATTTAGCCTAGTTTTGGAGTAACATTAGCTGTTTCATCACTTTTAGGCTATTTTGAGTATTCTTTGTGGCACCATTGATAAGCCAAGAATTTATAGGGTTCCTTAATCATACAGATTACTCATCATCACTTGCTCATAACAGAAGCCCAAAATGCTCATTAAAATTGTCTGATGTGAATCAAAAGTTAGTATAGTTGCAGAATTAAATGACAAGAGAATAGCATTATATTAGAATTTTAAAAATTCTCGAATCCCTCTTTCAGTGAAAGTGAAACCCCCAGGCTTATATATAGCTCAGTTGCCTGAATATGTTTAATACAGAAAATTAAAATAGGCTTCTGGAGTGGAGAATTGGTCTGAAAGGATTGGCGATCGTGCCTGAAATGTAATAAAGTGGGGGTTTTCTTTACAGTGAGCTACAGAACTTGCTGCATGTTCTTGCCTTGTCTGTTAGCCTGTTTTTAAAATTGGTTAATTATAAATCACTGTTCCAACTTGATCCTTTGCTCTTTGCCTTGTACCTTTCCATCAAAACAATAAAAAAGGTCATCTTCCCGTCTTCAACAAGCTGTTTGATTCCCACAGGCAGTTGTTATGCCGTGCTCCTTGAAACATTGAGGCCCAGATTCTCATCTCACCAAGCCTGTTTTTTCACCAGTGCAATTATGATGCTTCCATTGGAGTTGCATGTTGATGCCGACATAAGTGAGAGAAGAATCAAGTCGTGGTCTGGTCACTGTTAAAACAAGAAGATGAATGGTGGAACGTACTTCTTGAAAATGCATGTGAACTCAGAGCAGCACTATTAGCAGATGGCTGCTGGGATGTTGCAGTTGTTAATCTTTGTCTAAAAATATATTAGCTTTTTGTGGAAACAAAATTCTTTTTGGAATAAGCTATAATCTCTGAAAAGTACCCTAAGGAAGGAAAATGAATTGAGACTTGATACCATTTTCATACGGCAGAATTTAAATGAGAAGGCAGTGTGAGTTAGTGGATTGAGCTGATCTCTATTTTTGGTTTTGCCACTGGCTTCTTGGCGGACCCAAGGCACAAAAAGGCAAAATGACTTGCCTAAGTTTCACACACACAAAGCAGGAATAACGATATTGTTCTGCTCTTTAAAGTGTAGTGAGATCTGTGGATGGAAGGAATTATACAAGAGCTGCTATGACTATTTCTTACCAAGGCTGGGTGAAACAACTACTCTTTACTGAATGGCATGTAATTTTAGAAGTGTGTGTACAGTACCCTGGCACTGGCTGAACAGGGGCTTCCTCACCTGAGTTGTGTGCCCTTCATTCTCAGGTCTACAACCATCACTACTTTGGCTTCCGATGGTGAAAATAGTGATAAATTATAGATGTTACCATTAATAAACATTACTTATCGACACTCATTACACCTTGTTCCGTGAAACCTTTCAGTTACTCATTGTTTTAAACAACCTGCCAGATGCTGCTGTGGGCAAACAGCTTTAACTTAGCAACCCTTTCCATATATATATCTACAAGTATACCTCTAAAAAGGTGTTATATTTTTATTTTAAATGGTTTAAACATTTCCAGACTCTGGAAACAAAATGAGTGCCATTATCTGTACGTGTGAGCCTTCTGGGGTTTCTCTGTTGTCACCCACACAAAGTAAACCTTCTGGCTGGGTACCATAGCCTCACACTAAAATCTGGGGTGCTCTATTAGCAAGCATCCCTACTTAGAGCCTGCATCCCTACCTGCCTCTCTGTGGAAACTAACTACTCATGAAACACAGACCCATAACAACTCCTTCAAAGGAAAAATCTTAATTTCTGGGAGTTCAGGACTTGTTTGGCTTTGCTAGTTTCATTTTAGGTTTTCTTGATTTCCTAATGATCCTAAACCTTTTGACTTCTGGATGCTGGAATTGAAAATTAGGAGGAAAAAAAATGCCTGCTTTTTGCTGAGAATTTTCAGTAAATCAGGCTGCGCTCTGTCATTAAGTCCATAAGATTTTGCAAGCACCAATATGGCCCAGAAGTTGCAGCATAAACTCAGAAAGTAATATATACGTATTCTTCATATCCTTTTCCAAAAGCACTCTGTAGTGATTTACTAGGGCAGAAGCATGTCACCTTTTTTTCTGAATTGGAAGGCTGTCAATTTTGAAGCTGTTGCAAGATGTACTGGTAAAATAATGTTATAAGTTGGCAAACGGAGCTGAAGTTACTCTCTTCCTCATTATGGCAGATTCCTCTGCATTCTTTCAGACATCCCTTCCCCACTCTCCCTTTCTTTCCCTTAGATGTTTGGAAACCTGTCTGAGCTAACTGTCATTGACTGAAGGGGTTGCTAGGACATTGTAGGAGGCCTTGCCTCCATACCTGTTGTGAACTTGTTTGTAGCTTAAGAGCTAGAAGGAATTCCATTTTTAAACCTTGTGCATGGAATGTACGGCTTGACGATGCAGAAATTTTGGTAATCTGAGTGTTGTAAACACAGCTTTGAGTTATATATTTTAATAGAAGTGACAAAAGTAAGCTAAGTTTTTGCATCCAGAGAAATTCTTCCACATAGTGCCGGTATCTTTTCTTCCTTTCAACTTTTGCAGGAGATAGCATGCATCTGGTAGGGTTAACAAAATTACGATTTGTTTTTGTTTTTTCCAAAATGGAAATTAAACCAGAATACACTCCTGATGGGTCTCCGCTTGTATTAGTGCATCTGGTTCTGGGCACCCATCCCCAGAAGGATGTCAATGTAATTGGAGTGCATTCAAGAAACAACAAAATGCTGAGAAGTTGTAAAGCGTGATTTGTAAGAGAAAAACTTAAAAAAGAAAAAAGTTAAATATATGCAGTGTGCCAGAGTGACAGCAGAGGGGAGAAAGGCTTTGATAACAATCTACAATTTTGAGGGGTGTGAACACCAACAAAGTGAAAAATTACCTAGGGTGGTTCAAGGTGGTATAATTAGATGTAATGAAATTAAATGAACAATATGTAAACTTGAGCTGAATGTTACAGTAAAACAACATGAGCGGTGAGACCTATAGATTTATTATTTATCTGTATTGAGTTAGTACAGGGGAATCCCAGTCAAGGGTCAAGGGCTTCTTTTCTTGTAGGAACATGAAAGATGAACAAAAGAAATGCAGTCCCTCTCTTGAGTAATAAATGAGAAGCTTGACTGAGTGGCATATAAGTAATAAACTTAAACTGGTGGGATGTGGAGTAGAGACCCTAAAAGGTCTTTCGAATCTTTTTTGGTCTTACTTGCTGGCTGTTGGACCATTTAGGATTATAAGAATGTAACTCTTATTTTGAAGATGCTTGTTATTTTCAGTCACTAATGTCTGTAAATGTTGCTTTGAATTGGAATAGCCTTACTACACGATTGCCAAGAGCTGGAGAAACTATCCTTGGACATAAGTTTTTCATTGGTTTTGGTGGGAAAGGAGCCAACCAGTGTGTCCAGTCTGCTCGACTTGGGGCCAAGACCTCGCTGATCTGCAAGGTAAGCACTGACTTGCTCTTGGATTACAGCTGAATTAAATGTTCATGCAAATTCCAGTAAACCTTTAGGTGGCTTACAGAAAAATTTTTTGTTCGGTTTTGGTTTTTTTAATCCCTCTCTAATTCCCTTTTCCTTATTTCAGCTATTAATGTAAGTATGGAGGACACTGTTTTAAGAACACTGCCAGAAACAAAGACTAGTTGGATAGAGACCTGGCAGAAATTGCATATAAAGAAGGATTGCAATACTTAGATTGATGTACCATGGCAAAGAGAATTGGAGAGAATTTGAGATGTTAAAAATTCAAGTGATTTTGATTAGCCCCTCCTCTTTGTGTTCCCCACTGTTACAATGATCAGGGCTTCACTGATGACATTCAGGTGCTGGGCTCTGTAAGTGATCTGAAACTTCCTTCATAGGTGATTAAAAATCAGACACTGAGAAGCCAGTAGCAAACTTGAGAAGGAATATAAAACTTTGTGCTTAAAGGGTTAAATCATTATCGCATGACTTGAGATTAGAATGAGGTGTTTACGTCCAAATTCTAGCACCTTTGCATTCTATGGGATTTTTTTGCCCACTTTTCTGAAATGTCTGATATATAGAGCAGTTCTACAGCTGACTCACAGGACATTGGGCTGATTCAGCTTGGCAGATGCTATATTCTTACAATGCTTTTCTTTGATTTTTGTCATTAAACATTATGAGTTTTGAGTGATCATTACTAAGGTTAAGATCAAATTTTCTCTCTCTGTAGCTTTATTGTCTATCCTGTAGATGAAATTTCAAATTGACTGGACGTACTTTGTTATTGCCACAGCTGGGGAGGATGCTAAATTTGTTGTTGGATCATTGTCTGTCAGGGATTTTTTGAGAAGTATTGGAAACATCTCAAGAAAGCCTTTCTCACTGGTTTTCCAGTCCAGTATTTAGGCTGAAGAATGGAAGCTATAAATCTAAATTACACCTGCAAGTGTTTCTGCGGGTCATTATCAGTAGTTGTTCTGCAGCGTAGGGTTTTTTATATTGGCAATGTTTGTGCTTCTGCAATACTGTGTATATTCAATCATCTTTGCATTCAAGAACGATCAGATTCAAGTACAAGATGAACTGGCAATGAATTCCCTGCTAACATTTACTGCTAAATGTTAAAGGGTTTTTTTCCACTGAAAGTGTGAATTTTGTTTTCTTTTTTAATGGTCTAGCCTTTGCTCAGTGCATACATGTTTCTGGAGACATTTGCATTCCTAATAAAATTTAGCAGTTACTGTAATTTCTAATGACTTTCCAAAATTATATTTATGTTATTTCAGTAAAACCTTGTCTTCTTTCTTTCTGATAGGTATTTATTGCAGAAAAGAAACAGCAGAGAATGACTCTTAATATCTATAAATGTTTTTAAATTTAAAAGTGATTATTTACTTTTTAAATTAAAAATTCACTTTCTAGCCTCAAAAAATAGTCTAATCTCATAGCTGCACAGTCTTACATCTTCATAGGTCAGTGGGATGTAGTATAAAGTTTCTTGCTGAATAAAATAAGAAGAGTCAGGGAATAATGAGCCATTAAAAGTCAATTATTTTTACTTTAACAAGTTATCTTAAGTATCTGATGGTTCTTAAAGCCAGATTGCCCCTCACACACACACTCTATGCTCAGTATAGTTTTGGTCATAATTCCCAACATTTTTTATCCAGTACAGGTGCAACAATCTCTTCTACAATATGAAGTTCAGGGATTGGAATCAGTATTAATACTAGAGGGACATTCCTCTTACGAGGACTGTAATTTAGACAGAGGATGTTCTAACAAGAGCAGAGGTAGACAGATCAAGTAACAAGGCATTCTTCATACCTCAGACCTTTAAAACATAAAAGAGAGCCAGTGACTATCTGGTGAGGGTTTGAGAGAGGGAGTTTTAGAATGACTTACAGTTAGGATTAGAGATGCCACAAAATGCTGTGGATTTTAATGTAAAATCTAAGTACTGAGTCTGAGTAGTGGAAATGCAATCAGTGTTCTACTTTCTGCCTGGATGTCTTTTCAAGTGGCCACGGTTACTCTGGGTTATCAATATGTATCACAGTATCAGTCTTAAATTTGCCCAGTATACTAAAACAACGTATTGGTGGAATAGTTGCCATTTCAAAAAAACAAGACAGACAATTGTTCAGAGAAAGGTATAGGATTACTGTCAGGGAACTAAAGGAACTAAGCAAATAAATTAATTGCTTGTGTTTATACAAGAACCGTTGCAGTGCTGAAAACCACACAGTGGTCTTGAGAGATTCCAAACTATTCTTTTTTGTTTATTTTGATAGTGGTTGTTACAAAATAAAATCTGTTAAACATCCTAGATTAGGATGGTGGAGGGATGTTTGGCTGAAAGACGCATGTGCAGAAAAAAGTCCTGTTTTACTTCTGACAATTAGGAATGATCATCACTGGGCATTGATGACATTAGCCTGATATTGCATATACTAAATTCTACTTAAGCCCCAGATGCATTTGCTTCTTACTTAGCAATAGGAAGTGTTGTATTACCCATGCTATGTAGTCTTCTCTCTTTAGATGATCTATAAGCGAAATTTAAGTTAAAGTACTGTAAGCCTGAATCCTCACTTCATTGTAAGAACATAGCCCTATCTCAGATGCAGGCCAAAACATGATGGATATCTTCAATTGTTTTTTTCCTTTTCTATTACTGTCTTATACTTGTCTTTTGCACCTGTTTAATTCCCTAGGCAATAAAAAGAGTAAACACTCTCAAAAAAAGGATACATAGAATAGATTCAACGAACAATTGTCAAGAAGTATGTGGGTTTGTTGTAATGAATTTTCAGGTATCGATGAGTTTGATTCTCTAAGCTGCTAAAATTTTAGCTGCTATGATGCCAGCCAGCTCTGCTAGCTCCCTGTGGAAAATATGATAGTAAGCAGGGAAAGCCCAGACTGAAAAACACTGATGAAATTCCACTCATTCTAATATGCAAACTATGTGACCATAATGCTTGTACAAATAACTATTGTTAAGAACTCAAGAAAGAAGAAATGCTATTTCAGCTGTACAATTTTCTGGGGTCAGCAGACTAAGACATTTATTTTTCTGTGTAGCCAATAGTCCATCTAGCAGGGTCTGAGCAAAAGCAAAAAAATATTTAAAACAATGTTATATAATTTGACATGGTCAGTAAATATGCCTTTAATCTAAAATGAGCCCCATGCCCAGTGCTCTGTCTTCCTTGAGGGTAAAGCCTGAATGCAAAGATAAGCCCTTCAAACACACTAGGATTAACTGGGGTGGATGTTGGTGAACTAACATGGAAAAAAGTTTCCAGAGGAAAAGGACCTCCATGGAGACCCCTCCAAGGGCTTCCCTCCAGCACTGAGATGTCTCGCTTTGAGCAAAAGTACCACAGCTGATCTCAGTTGTTATGACAGTTGAACAATAAGGGATGCCTGTTTGTTGGTTATGTAGGACCCAGAGCTGAAGGAAGTAAGTTTCCGTCGAGCTTTTGGAAAACGGTTTTGAAATATTTCATTGCTGAAATAACTGAGCAAATCCTGAGATTTGTGGTAGAAGCTTTGTAGCAGCAAGGGAGGGAGAAGGTGATACCATCAGGCGGAACGTGTTCCAGTAGTACAGCTCTTAGGGTGCAGAGGTGAGCACGACTCAGGTTTACATTGCAGATGGCTGCAGTCATCCAGCCTAAAGCAGTCAGAAGATGCAGCTTCTGACAACCCGCCCTGTCTGGCAAACTGGGAGTAGTCAGAGATGCAGAAATACTCTAATATGCAAACAATGAATAACACAGCGACCAAAGTAAATGTTGTTGGGGTTTTTTTCCATGTACTAGAGGAACGTTCCGTCTGGTTAGACTGTTTTGACCTAAATTGCCTGCCTCTTTTATAAAAGAGTGGGACCATCCATAGTAATGCTTCAGAAAATCCCTTATAGAGATTGTAGGGAATGAAAGTGTGATTCAAAACATGGTTGTGCAATAGAATACGTGGGGGGAAGGATCATCCAACCATGACATTTTAAATTTTGGAATTCTGAATCCCGGTGTTTGTTGTGATCCCTCGTTAGTACTACTCTGACCCTTCTCAAGGACTGAGCTCATAAATAGACAAAAAATTTCTAACTATTTCTAACTAAAATTTTTAAATAGAATAAAATTTCTAAGAGCAAGCAATAGAGGCAGCTGCTTTGTGCTTCCAGTAACTCAAATATAGTGTTAGCTATTTAGTGCTGTTTTATGAGAAGATGGATCATTAGTTGGGGCTCCTCATGTAATTCCTTCATTGTCTAGACTGTGACTGCGATCTTGATTTGGCTTCTAATCTCAAAGATGTCTTTTTTTCTCCTGCAAAAATACTTGCTGTAGCATTGCTCAGTCTTTGATACCTCTCAGGCACACATCTTGCTCTTGGAATTAGGAGCACACACCATGCATGCTGAAGACATAGGCTAAAACCAGTTAATTAAAAGCTATGTTGGCTTTAGAAATATATTTTAAATGCTGTTTTGACATTAAGTAGGTTTTCCCATTTCTTTTCTACATATAGCTCATCTCCTTTGTTCAGCTTGTGTGATATAACAAAAGGAAATGTTTATTAGTCTGAATAAACAGCAAGCAGAATTCTGTTCAGCTAAAAGGATTAGTGGAGCTGAAATTACAAACTCTTTAACTTGCTGTTAGAAAAACAATAGGGCATAGCTTGACTCCCTAACTCAACTTGGTCTGCTGTTGCTAAATAAAACAAACAAAACGTTGAATTTGTAAATAGTATGTTTAGTACTGAGAATTATAGAAATCAGCAATGCCATGTTTATTGTCACTTTCTAGACCATAACCATAGTTTGATATTTTTCCACTGAGGAAACTTGAGGTAGAAAATTCTAAATATGAACTGCAATTAAGAAGGACACCAGAGCTGCTATAAATGCTTTCAGTTCAAAGCTGAATAATGATCCAGCAGTACAAGATTCAGTACACTTCCGGATTTTACAATCCCCAGAAAGCTTCAGTGTCAAGGGAACACAGTGGTTTTAGGAAACGAATATAGCAACATGGGTGTAGGGGGGAGTTTTGTAATAGAGGAGGAGAAAACTGCAGAACGCTATTCCTATTGTTTATTAATAACTAATACATCTTTAGTATTAATTATAGCTTTATTATTTGTTTGCTAATAAGGCAAAGTGCTTCAAAACAGAAAGTGTTAATTCAAATTACATTAGACCATTCTGTTGTCTAAAGATGATCTATCTATCCTCTCACCTTTCTATAGAGAAAACCTTTTATCTTTTTTATAGGTTGGGAAGGATTCCTTTGGCAATGATTACGTTGAAAATTTGAAGAAGAATGGTATTTCTACAGGTAAAATTTTATTTAAAGGAACCTTTTGTATTATTTTTGAACTTTAAAAATTGGTAGTGCAGGATTTCTTATTTAATGCCTTATTAGATATGTTTTACCATTAGGAGCTATGAATAATTGTTTTGACAAAACTGGAAGGAAAGAATGAATATGGGTGAAAATATGGTGACTTTGGAAATCAGCAGTACCACTAAAAATAAAGTGTAATATTATTACCTCTAAATCTCAGATAATTACATCAGTGCAAGTCACCTCAAGATAACTTGCTGTTATGCAATTGTTTAGGCTGGCGTTAATGATGCCTGCTGAGACATTGAAAAATCCAGTCTGATTATTCATTCTCAATTTCACGTTAGGAGGGGAGGGGTAGAGTGGAAATGCATTTGTCAGCTCAGTATATTTCACCTCTGCTTTGTGAAATGACAGGTGTCATCACTGTAGAGACTGCATCCGATGTTTGTTAACACACATACACAAAAATCAATGTTAAAAGGCTTTTGGGAAAGGGGAAAATTAAGCATGTACAATATTCTATTGTCTTTGCACCTTTGTAACCATAATTCTCTCTTCTGTAAATGTATTATTGTGTACTGCTTTACTACATGATCACATTTTTGTCTACATGACTTTTGTCTCCTTCCGGGCTGACAAGGATGGACAGATGCAATCACTAAGTGGCAATTCAATATTCTGTTTATCTTTTCTGTTTAATGTGCAGCCAGAAGCTTCGTTTACTGCATTATTCAAATCCTGCTTTAAAGACAGAACTATCACTATTTTGTGGGCTTTTTTATTATGCTTATCAGTATAGCATCTAAATATTTCTCAAATGTATGTACAGGTTTATTCATTGCATATCTTCCAACTTACGCAAGAAACCAGGCACGGATACCATAAAAACAGCGTCTGTTTGTATACAGTTCTAAATCTCTCCAAAGCATGCCTAGCTCATGAATAACGTCTTTGATCATGTAAATAAAGCTAGATAGATCAATTGAAGGGTTGGAACATTTAGGCCCCAGGTACCGATTTCTCCTGGTATATCCCAGAATGGTGATCAGCCCTGGAGGACGATAGGATGTACTGCTGGTGAGGCTGGTGCATTCCAAGATTTGGAGACAAGGGTGATTTAGTGGGCACAGAATGTTTGCTTAGGACCATCTTATTTCAGTCTCTGGCTTCTCATCTCAGTTTAATCCTTGTCTAGCCTATCCCTGCTGTTCTACGTAAGGATCCAGGGTACTGAATGAAAATGTTTGCCATAATGCCACTTCTGCCAGCTTTCATATCCTGGATCCATATTGTATGTCTTGTTTACGTTTCTCTTCTATGGCCTAAGATACCACCTTACCCATTTTCTTTCAAATTCCAGTTTATTTCCTAATTTCCTCCTTTCCCAGTCTTTCTGTCCTCCACGACCTATTGGCTACAAGTGCTGCTCAGACCATTTAGACCTTTACTGGTGTGTTACTCCCTCTCCCACATTTGAACTGGGCAGCTTGCTGCTCACGCTATTTAGTTTCTGCAGGAAGAGCATTGAGAGCACAGAAGACATAAGTTCTCTGCTTTCAATTCCAGTGTGCAGACCTAGCTCATGGTGAAAAGAAGCTATAATTGCAAGGAAAGTTCTGCTCTGACCCTTGTAATTCTGAGCTAGATAAAGGTACCTCCAGGGCAAGTACCTGCAATACTTCAGCAAAACTGAATGAGCATGAAGTTATGGGGTTTTTTTTCAGTCTTGTTCAATTCGAGCGGATTTTTTAATTGGTCAGAAAAAGCACATCCTGAGAAAGAAGCCAACCTTTGCCCAGCATCAAGTCCATGTTCTAAAATGTTAGAACACCAAAGCATCTTAAACAAAAGGTCACTAGAATTTGTCTCAGCTAAAATAGTAGGTTTTTCTCAAATACTGTCCTTGGGAAAAAAAATCCCTCAAATTCTGTGACAGTTTTCTACTACAGTTCTACCTAAAAAAAAACCCTGACAGCTGAAAGCAGGTTCTTATAGTAGTAAATATGGAAAAATCTTTATAATAGACGGTGCTGCCAGCTTCACTTCTAGTTAAATTATCTAAATAATAAACCAAAGAGGAAACATATAGCCTCACCACTGCCTTCATAGTACATGTTAATATTACTGCTGAAATGCAAATCTACAGAGAATTAAATGCTGTGTTGTTTTAATATTTTCGTTTTCTCCAGCCTTGACTCCATTGTTTCATTGGATAAAAGAAATACTTCCATGTAGGAGTAGAGTGCCTGAGAAGGCTGTATAAATAACATGCTTTCTCTAAAGCAGAGATGTAGCCAAATTAAAGAATGTTGGACTCGCATTTCTGTTTTGTGGGTGTAAATTAACACTTTTTGTTGTTGTTAGCTTCTCTGGCATTGTTGCACATGAAAGAGTAATTAGCATTTTTAAATTGCTGGAGGTTATGGGTTCATTTTAGATTTAATTCAATTAAACTGCATCACATGCTATTGGTTGAAAGTAATGCATTGAACTAATGCATGCTGTAACTTTTCCCTTTCTTAGCATTTGTAGGTCAGACTACAGATGCTGCTACTGGAACGGCTTCAATAATTGTCAACAGTGAAGGTACATATTTCTACTCTGAACTGTCCTCTTTGTTCTGCTTCTACAGCCATAAAAGAAACCTTTGCCTTGTCACTGTTAATTGTGGAATTATTTTTTGTACATCTTTCATTTTTTTCATGAACTCGTTCACACTTCACCACACTTCCTTTTATTACAGGCAATGTTGTAGGATGAGGGGCCTAAAAGCAGCCGAATCGGACACTTGGATTAGCAGTGTGAGAGCCATAATTCAATCAGCCGGCTGATCTATCTAGTTTTACACTGGCCAGAACACACAGAGTAGCAGAAGGTTAAAGCCCTCCTTTTCCCCCACAACTTACCTATCACTTTTACTATGAGGAGAGGGTTTGCCTCCTCAGCACACTGAGCCGTTATGCCCTGAATCAGAAAAAGGAATTGTCCTCAGTATGAGTAGAAACATTTATGTTGATCTTGTAACACTACCATGATTCTTGATCCCAAGTTGCATCTGCAGTGATGAATACACAGTGAAATGGCACATTTGGTTTTCCTGTGTTAATTTTCCTTAGCCTATGCCTTTGCTCTCATATTGCAGGGGAAGAAGAAGGTTTGGCTTGTTTTCATATTCGTCTTCAAGATTGCTAAATTAAGCTCTAAAAACTTTCTGCTTAGCTCAAGCAAGTTGTGCTGTTGAGAGCTCTTAGGAGAAGTACGTGTGTCTGGATCAAAATTTAGAGCTCAGGACTGATGTTTATGCAAATATAACAACTTAAGTGTGATTGGATGAGTTCACTTTTGGTGCAGCTAAGAGCCTTCATTTGAACAGTTACAACAGCTTAGCTGACACATCAACTTAACAAGCTCCTGTGTAACCTGGTGGTAGTACATTGGGCTACAGCTCAAAATGGGAAAGGAAACATGACTATTCGCTCCAGGAGCAAACCTAGGAAGGAACTGTGACTAAAGGCAAGTCTGCACAGGAACATTCAGGAAAATTAGGCAAATTAGTTGGAGATGTGAGTTTAATTTTCCCTAAGTAAGAGTAATCAAAAAGAGTAATCAAAACCTTACATGACAGCTCTAATTCAGAAATAAGGTAGCTCTAACACGCAGAATAAACTGGATACTTGCCTCTTACTTCCACCTCCTCTTGGTCTGGATCAGCAGGTAAATTACCACAGCACCTCTTGAGAACATCTTTCTTACATCCAGTCACTACTGGGCCCATTGTAAATGAGAGAGGCAGTGAGAATGCAGTAGTGCACTGGTATGCCTTGCTGTTTTGTACACGTAACCATGTTTTGCACTAGGTTTGCAGTGCAGAACAGTTGAATAAGACCAGTCTCACTACTTCCCCGTTCATATGCATGGTCAACTAAGCTAAACGTGGTCTAAATTTGAATGAATAGAAGATGACCTGTTAAAATTACACCACTGTGAATTTTTTTGAAGGATAAGGAACAAAGGCATCTTGTGGATCTCAAACCTTCATAAGCACCAGGAAAGGGAAACTGATTGTTCAGAGCTATGAGGTTCACAGTGGGCTATCTTACATGTTCGTGTCAATGTGAAACGTCTCTGGTAGTCTTGTGATTGACGTAGTGAGAAGAATAACGCATAATGTCATGCAGTTTGTTTCTTTCAGAAACTAAAAAATCCTAAATGAAGTTACCACTGGCCTCAGATTTCATTTAAAATCTAGTAGAAGAGCAAACCTGGTCAGAACTATGCTATAAAGCAAACAGATGCACAGAATTGGTAATGGTTCTGGTTGTTACTTCTCTCTAAAACCATCTGGCGCCTGAATTGAGTAAATTGCAATAAAATAGCAGTACTTATGTGCTTTGCTGTTGCAAGAGACACTTTTTTTTTTTCTCTGTAGAAACCTGGCTGATTTGACCTAAACAGGTTTTACAGCGCTTTTCAAAGGGCTTGTCTACACATGCATGTGTTACTGCGGTAGCTGTGCTGGCATAGCTGAAACACCACAGCATTCAATGCACTGATGTAAAGCAGTTTCTGCTAGTTCAAATTATACCTAAAAGAGAAGCATTTGAAGTTGGAAGTGGTGATGGTGTTCTGTATTAAGACAATGAAGGACAAATAAAAAACCTAGGTATTATCTCTTTAAATTGCCAAGTTTAAGTTGCTGTATTTTCACACACCTAATCTGAACTTCGTCTTACCATTTCTTTACAAGTACCGATATTTGGTAAAAATACCAACTCCAATCAACTGAGTAAAATCACAAGTAGGAGAGATACTCGAATAGAGGGAGCAGACTATGCTGGATGAGTGAAGGCAGAGGAAAAGAAAGCTGTAGAGAGCAGAGGCGCCTCTGAAGAAAACTTTCCCTGGTGTTACCT
The DNA here is from genome assembly GCA_013400135.1 of Rhinoptilus africanus. NCBI lineage: Eukaryota > Metazoa > Chordata > Aves > Charadriiformes > Glareolidae > Rhinoptilus > Rhinoptilus africanus. The sequence goes on along the minus strand of VXBO01010713.1, from coordinate 71,741 downwards.
ATGTCTGTTTCGCTGGTGCTGCTGTATTTCTGGGAAGATTTTTACTGGTTGATGAATTGCACAGCTGTAACTCATCCATTATTGTAATTGGTAAAATCCTAAAAGTTCAAAAATTATCAGGCACATTTGATATTCTCAAAGTTGCATTATATGCTGGGACAGTATAATTTCAATAAAATAGGTTAAATTCCTGCTTTAATGCAAAATGATTGAGAAATGTTTAACAATTTTATAGTTTTATAGGGCTGCACTGGAAAACATGCAGCCCAGAGATGCTGCAAAGGTTCCCTCTGGACTAGTCTCAGAAATCTCTGCAGAAATCTTTTTCTGGAACCTCTTGTTCCTTTCAGTTTTCTCTTTTATGTGACTGCCTTTTCAGATAGGTTTTGACTAAACACAAGTTTCAGTTTAGCAGGATCCTATACACTTCAAACCTGTGCTTTCTCTCTTAAGGAGAAAAGCTAGTATATCCAGCTGGTTTTCTTAACACGATTTCTTTGAGGTGCATCGCACCACTTTGAACCCCCACTTTTGTTTCCCCTTTCAGCCTCCCTTCCTTCCACTGGCTCTGTCACTTAGCACACCTTCTGCTAACAGTGTGCTATTGAATGGTAAGAACTCCGTACAGTGATGATATGTGTTATACTTTTACTTACACATGTAGGGAGGAAAAAACCCTTTTTATGGGTAATTTTTTATGTGATTACCTGTAAGATTTATTGCAGCTTTGTGCGCATCTGGTACTGACTGTTGACGGCGCCATTAAGCTGGCCTGACTGGACCAGTAGTTTGAACCAGCCTGACAACTTCCGTGTTCATAGCAAAAATTCAGTGGAGGGACAAGAGAGGTTGGCAGGTCATGATTAAAGTGCTCTTGATTATTGCAAGTTAGGACTTAAGCTCACCTACACAGAGCACTGTGAGATAACCCTCACTTGAGATAGGCATTGTGCTGACTTTACGATAAAAAGTTATTAATCATTCATGAACAGTGAATAGGCATTATTTTGTAAGTGAGTGTGCCTCCAATACCAAAGCACTACTAGTTTTAAAACATTCAAAATACATATTTAGATAAGGCTAAATAAACAAGGCAAACTAGAATACATATGCCAGCTTGTTTGAATTATACTCTCCAAAGAGAAAATCTTTGTTTTGAACCTTCAGGGCTATGAAGAAACGTCACCTGAATTTTTATAGGATTTTTATTATTGACATTCATCATGAACTTGAATGTTTTGTGTACAAGACTATTCAATGCTTCTACCAAGTAATTGCATAGAAATTATGATACCATGACACACCCAAAACTTGCCCTCATATTCATGAACTGTGTGATTTGGCAGCAAATGTTTTTCTTGTAACGTTCTTTTCTGGTCACAAATATAATCTTTTTTTCCTATGAATTATTATGCAGAAGCTCTGCAGCTATTGTTATAAATGCATTGTTTGAGATTTTTGTGAGTTCTAAGCACTTCTGATGGCTTTTAGGCTTGTCATCCCATTTTAAAAAGGGATGGTTATGGCACTGTGGTGTTTACTGGTTTGCCTTTGATTTTTCCACTGACACTTCTCATTTGGCGGCATCTGTAAAATGACACTTCTAAAAAAAATGTAGCTTGAGTTACCCATCTTTCTAAGAAATGAGTTTAGAGGTTTATAGGCCCAACTGAGGACAGTATTTATATATGCAGCATTCACGCTGCTTTAAGTATTGATTGGACCCAATCCCCATCTGGTGTAAGCTTGCGCAAGTTTACCAGCTTCATTTAGCTGGTATAGATTATAGCAACTGTGAATGTGGCCCTTAATATTTTAGCTGATGTCTGCAAAACTTAAAATTATAGAGATGCTCTCATCAAGTGAGAAGTTTTACTCCATGTAAAGATATGTTAGAATTAACTGTAATGCCGTAAGTATATTTTTCTCGTTCTTGTGTGAGTAGCATTTTACCTCGCTTGAGCTGTTTCAGAGTTGGATGTATGGCTTAAGGCTTCACCTAGAGTTAACAGAGATTCACCGTCATTTCCAGACAGCAGTTTATCTCCTCCTCAGGCAGATATCTAAGATATATAAGATTAAAACACCTCTGAAAATACCTGTCTCTCCTTGTGGAAGGAACCTAGAGAACTAATTTTTAGAAATTACAATTTTCTAGAATGTAGAATTTTTTTTTGAAAACTTTAAAAAAGAGTTAATGTTGGACAAGCTGAATCCCACCCCTCTTTGCCATCTGTCTTTAACTCTGTTGTCCCTGGTGCTGATTTCCCATCTGATTTCCCTGGCAAGAAATAATTGCTTTCAACAAAATGGTTGCTGGTAATACAAAATTCTGGTATTAATCGTGAGTGCGTGGGTCCAGACTCTGCTTTCACACACACTAGTGCAAGTTTGTGGCCGCTGCTGTCATTCACTGTTAGTGTGGTACACGCAGCTAAGAAGAGAATGTGGCTTTTTCTCTAAAACTTGGGATAAGCCTGCCTGGACTGTTACACCACAGTGTTTCCCTGGCAGGTTTGAAAGCAGACTTTAAGCCTCTGACCTTTTGTAGTTACAAAGAAAAGCTTCTGACTGTGATCCAGTGCAGCATGGTCTACCTTGAATTTGCACATACGGGTTTAAGCAAACAGCCTTCCTTATCGCCTTGGGCCATTAGCTCTAAAGTCTGATAATAATATACATGTCAGTACAGCTAAATAGTTCACCAAGATAACGCAGCAAGACATGTGGATAGAGTCGGAGATTCTAGGTAGCACAGAGTCCAGGCAGAAATGAAATATATGTATGTTCCACTGATTCCTGGCTTTTTGCTCTTTGCACTGCTGCACCCTATAAGCTTTCAAAATACATGCTTGGCAAAATAGATGCAATTTGCTTTTGAATGTTTCCTCAGTAGGATTCAGAAATCTTTGATAGCATTTACTTGTTGCAGAAGGTTTTTTCTTTTCCTTTCTTTCTTTTTTTTTTTTTTTAAACGAGATGCCCATCATTGTCTGTTGAAAAGCAGGGCGTTGGCTTTAAATGCTGAGGTTTTGCTTTTCATATGCAGGTGTTCTGTACCAAACCATTGACAGCAGAATTGCTTTGGAAAGCTTGGGCCCCTCCCTCTGAGATCACTATATTATTCTTTCCATTGTCCTGCTTTTTTTTCAGAACATATTTAGGGAGACAAGCTTTGCACGCTTTTTATTCAACGGACTTTGAAGTCACATTCAACAAAAATAATGTATTTAAAAACATAAATATTTATTTACAGAGTAATTCAATTCATTACAGAATTGGTAGCCTTTAATGATTGTCAGTCCTTAAAGGAATCTTCAGCGGGGGCGGGCTGAGCCTGTAAATCAAGGAACAACTGACTTATTGAATTTAATACCTGAGTGATTAATAATAAATTTTAATTTGAAGGCACCCATGCCTGAAGGTCTATAAGTGTTGTAACAGAGATTAAAAAAAAGAAAGAATGAAAGAAAGAAACTGCAATAAAAGAAGGCAACTTGCATGTCTGAAGAAAACAAAAGGCTATTTGGAACCTACGTAAATGAACCTCCTCACCTAACTGTAAAACAAACTGAAAGAATGAAAAGGATCTTAGACGTGCTTTGAAATACCGCTGTGCTTTTGCACATACAGCTTTGCTTAGACCAGTCTACTGGTGCAGAAGAATCTGTCTGTCACCCATCTTTTTCACTCACTTCTGATAAAGCTCTCCTTAGGCACAGGCATTACATTTCTGGGTTTTGGTGGCAAACTGATTCTGGTTTTCATGACGGTTAGGGGCCCTAACTTAAGTGTTGCAGCTAAATGGAGCAAACCTGTTTCTCTGAAATCCAAAGAACATGCATAATTTTCATAGCTGTGTGAAATATTCTGTTCCCAGCTGATGGGAAAAATAAAAATTTTATGGCATATGAACTCAGTTATCACATCGATGCTTTTCTCTTCAAGTGCTACTGGAATATTTTAGGAAAATGCAACTGTCAGCCTTAGTGTATGTCCCCCACCTCCCCTGTGACTAGTGCAGTGCTTCTTTAAAATACAAACACCAAAATAAGACTGGGGAAAACCCATACATGACTTTTCCCAAAGAAATTATACTGCATTTGTTGTGGAGTGTAGCATTCATTAGTCCATCGGTCTTTTTGATTATCTTCTGAAATCCTTGGATATTTGAAAATGCCAGCGATGCAAACATTTTTAGTGGGGATTTTTTGGAAAGGAAATTGAAATCCTCATCTGAAATGTATTGTAGAAAAGCAAGGAACTGTTTTACATACTTTATTGCAAATGTTAATGTAAAAAATACAATATCTTCTCCTTAGGTCAGAATGTTATTGTCATAGTCCCAGGAGCCAACCTGCTTTTAAATTTTGAAGACCTGAAGAGGGCTTCTGATGTCATCTGTAAAGCCAAAGTGGTTGTTTGCCAGCTAGAAATAACCCCTGCTGTTTCTCTGGAAGCTCTGAAAATGGCACGTGCCAGTGGAGGTAATTTAACATAAGCCATTCTCTCTCCCTCATTTGTGTTGCATGAAAAATATTCTTTATCATGCTTTCTAAATAAAGATTCTGTGCTCTGTTCTGGTTTCTGTCATACTGGTTTTATTTAGAAATTAAACAATAGCCAACAAATTCACGCTACGCTAATGAAAACTGAATTCAGTTTTAAAATTTTGCAGTATTTACCTTGAATGGCAAATCACCCTCTATATATTATCTGCCTGTATACGTCTGATGCTGCCTGTCCTCCTGTTTTCATGCTGTGACTAAATACAGTATAATGTTGTTAGGTCAGGAACTATGGTCCTGACGCTGGCATTATTCCAGAGCAGAACAAGCATAATGAATGCAAGAGAGTAAAGTTCCACACACAATAAAGTGAATGAAATGACCTCAAAAACAGACTTAGGGCTGTATTCTCCCAGCATGGATGTGTTTTTCTATACAGAAGTTAACATCCTTAAAGTAAAAAAAAAATGCTTTTTTCTTCTTAACCAGAATTCTTAGAGTATGACATGGCATGCTGCCATTAACTCGACACTCGTGGTCTGTGAAATTATTAGTAAATTGTTACTGTGCTGTACTTCTAAATGTGGGCCATTGTTCCTTCAGTGTAGCATATACATAGATAAAAGCTGACATTTTGCTTGAAGAGGATGGAGTTTCACTACTGACATGACGTTTTGGTTGTTTAAGTGCCTGTAATGCTTTCAGTTACTCAAGCGCAATTACCACTGTTTTTGAACACTAAGTAAATAATTATGCAAGTGAGGCATCTACATGAGATTAAAAATATGTTCTCATTTATCCGGAAGATAAGACCGGGAGGAGACAGCGCGCAGTATGGTCAATCACGCAGCAGGTCAGGGATGGAACTGGGATCAGAACTAACTGGTTCCTGGCAGCCAGGCCCAGGCTTGCTCCAGTGGGTCATAGCGCATTGGGATTGTTTACTCTTCAGTCTTTCTTCAGCACCGAGGTCTGTTGTGCACCCGTTGTGATCACTAGTCTTCACGCACTAGTGAAGACCTCAGATGGAGCAGAACTTTGTGTGTCATGTTCATGTGTTTTGTGCTGATTTAAGCAGCTCTGTTAGATGCAAGGCTGGGAGAGAGTGGCTCTGAGACTCTGGTGGTAATAGTCATAAACTCTGTAAACAGAACTCTGCACAGGGAAAAATTGTTTTGACTTCGGTTTGAAATGGCAAAACTGGGTTCATGCAAATCTAAATCATTAAAAACTTTAGAAAACTGAGTAGCAGCTGGAACGCTTAAAATATTGGGGGAGGGGCAGTTAGGGAACAGAGCTTGGTATATTTTTCATTATGTTTAATGAAAATGGATAAAAGCATTCTTAATATAGTGGTTAGTGGAATATATTTGAGTCATGAGTCAATATCCATGACTTACTTTGTCTGCTTCGAACTCTGCATAGTTTTGGTGAAGTTGCTTCACACTTTTGTCACCCTCTTACGGCAAGATGCCAGCCTGTGCCAGAAGAAAAGATAGGATTTTTTTAAAGGCAATTTTTGAAGAAATCCAAACCTGATACACGGCGCAGACATGCGAGCAGTTAGCAACTGTAGATAGCACAATATATCAAGAAAAACTAGCAGTTAACTGTGGGCCAGCGATAGTTCTGTGCTGTCAGTCTGCTATCATCATGCAGCTCTCGCATCAGAACAGCTTTCATTGCTTCTGCTTTAAAGCAATAGGCTACACATGTTCAAATGTCGTGTGCAGTGAAATCTAAGTAAACAGCTGAGTTTGTAGCACTGTAAAAATCTATCCTTAGCCAACTGTAAATTGTTAATGCAATTTCCCTTCTTTTAGCCTGCAATACCCTCATGTATAATGCAGTACTGCATGTTACGATGTGCACTAGACTATTTTTGTTTAAAACAGATGCATACCCAGATGCCTCAAACCTCTGTTTCAAGGGGTTTTTTGCTTGTTTTTCTTCATTCTTAGTGAAAGAAATAAACAAGAGGGAGAAAGAATGTGGACACACAGGCAAAACCCCTTTGCTTCTGTTCAGTGAACATCATCTGGATCTGTCAGCTAGAGAGGGGCATCTCATGTTCTGACATCCTCTCGTTGTGGCACTGATTATTAAAGACCTTGTGACAGTCTTGGAAGAAGGGAGGGAGGGAAGGAA
>VXBO01010713.1:24538-65037 GCA_013400135.1 Rhinoptilus africanus | reverse complement strand
GGAAGGAAGGAAGGAAGGAAGGAAGGAAGGAAGGAAGGAAGGAAGGAAGGAAGGAAGGAAGGAAGGAAGGAAGGATTGTGAATAATTATATGAAGTGGGTATAAAATGTGGCAGAAATCTGACTGGCAAATTCTAGGTTTTTAATGCCCACATGTTGTGAAGCTGCTGCTGCTTCCAAGAGGGGGACCGCTTCACTGGTGGGCAAAATGTTATTGTTTATTAAAGTCTGTAAAGCAGTTTTCAGGCTTCTGTAATAACAGAATCTATAGAAGTTGGCTAATAATGTTCGGCCTATTAATACTGCAGTGAAGAATGAAAATGCATCATAACCAGGGCTGGAAGCAGCCTCAGTTATCAAGGTTGCATGTCACTTGCAAGTAAAGGGTCTATTTTTCAGGTGTTTCAACTTTCTAAGCTTGGGCTCCAGCTTTTCATAACAGCTGTTTGTCTGTGGTTAAATTCTTTGTAGAATTTCTGCCAAAACATAGTGGCTGCAGAGACCAAGCAGCAGAAAAATGCCTCTCACCTTGCCCCAGTTTAAAGTATGAATACTGGCTACGTTAAAATTTACTTAAGACTTGCTAGCGAGAGAGCTTTCTTTTAAAGATAAGCCTTTGCAACAGTATGGAAATCTGCCTGATTTTTACTCTGTTATCTGCCTTTGGAAAATAACTACCTTTCACATAGACTTGAGAAATTTTTGGAGCTTCACAGCTGGCTTCCCCTGAGAGTATGTCCACACAAGCAGTTGTCGATATGGGCAGCATGACTTTCAGTGTAATTCCTGTATTTGGTATTAGGCAACTTCTTTTATATATATATATATATATATATGTATATATATATCTTGTAGGCCCAGGAAGTGCACAGCAGGAGCTTGCTTCATTTCAATACAGAAGAGACAAAGCTGGATGGGAATAGTTGGGAGGGACATTTCAGACAAGGGAAGTGTAGGAGGGATTTGCTTGATTTTGGGGGTGACAGAGGAAGGTGGAAGAGAGAAACTGAAAGCAGAACAAAACTGGAACAGAGAATAGGATTTATTGAATAGAGATTGGAATATAGGAGTAGAGTCAGAGAGTAGGCTCTGGGTACTGGAAGTGGGAAAAAGAAAGCATAGGAGATGGGGTGTAAAGAGATACGATGTGATGAAAGTTGAGTGAAAAGGTTACTATTGCATAGTGCCTATGCAAGGAGGCATAAAGAATGGAAACTAGGTGAGGAGAATGGATTTTGGCAAAGGGAGACAAAGAAATTGGGCCGAAAATAATATGGTGTTCCACAGGGGGACCAGATTACCCTGTTCACAAGCCATGCTCTTCTTCAGAGCCTGAAAGAGAATCTTAGGGTTCCTCTATCTCCCCACTGCTCAGCAGATATTAAATATAGGAGTAAATGAATAGTCATGTATTACACCCTGTTCATGATGAGTCTGTATTACTAAAAACCCAAGTTTTGTTTAAAACACTGCTTCTGACCCAGTATGATACCACATGAGGTTTTTCGCCAATATGTGGTGTTTGTTTGTTTGTTTTACCTAGGAAAGTATACCTTAAAGATTTGTGTTTAAAAAAACTTCATTAGGGTTGCGATTCAGAAAATAGGAAATGCAAGAGTTAAGGTTGCCTGTGAAACCTTAATTTGTCTCCTTTCTGCATATGTATTATGTTGCAGTCTTTAATTATGTGATCACATGCTGTTTTTCAGTGGTATGTGATCATATAATTAAAGAGTTTATTATAATGCATACTGTATTTTAATAATATAAGGGAGCCAAATTAAGATTTCATTGGAAGTCCAAATCCTGGCGTTTTCTGACTTCTGAGTCAGAAAACTGAGCCTTTGTGACTTTAATACTCTTTTTAAGGGGGCAGGTAGAGAGGCGTGGTAAAGTTCCACAGTCAACAGCTAAAACTTTCACAGTATTAATCTAAAAGGTCATCTTCTAAACTTCTCAGTACTCAGATTTCAGGAGTCACTGTGTGTCTTTCTCTTTCAGGGCATTAACTGGGATTCAGAAGTGTTCACGGTGTCTGAATGTTGTGTGCTGTAGCTATAGCTTAGGGTCTAAATATGCCTTTAGGGCTGAAAATTTAGGCATCCAAATTGGAAGTTGACCACTTACTATAAGGAATATTTCTAAATCAAGAGAGTGTGCTTTGTATAAAAATGATGGCCTTGTGGTTAAGACACAGAAGTATTAATCATAAAATTGGCAAAGTGAGAAACCAAGTCTGCAGACTTCCTGTGTTAACAGTGAGTAAGTCACTTATACTGTCCTCATGACAAACCTTTTCTGCTGTTCCACGGGGCCTTAGGCTACAGTTTAAAGTTAGGTTAACTAACATATTCTACCACATGTTACGTTTAGGTCTAGCTCTGCCAGATAGCATATTAAAAATACACAGTGCCTTGTCTGCACTACAGTTTTATAATGCGGCAGTTTGAACAAGTTAGGTAACACATTCAGAAGCACGTTTAACTCCTTGTCTGGACATGTCCTTCATTACTCCAATACCCCTGTTTCTTCATGTACAAAACGCAGATAACAACACCGAAAAAATTCTAGAACTAAATCAGTTCTTGTAAAACTTACTAAAATCCTGGAAGAAGCATGATCAGTTAAACAAATTGCATTACTCTCTAAGGCCTTTTCCCCTTTTATTTAAATTTAATAATGTCTTGCTTATTTTTCCTGTTACTCTTCTATCATGTTCCCATCATGGCAGGTGCCTGCACATGAATTAGAAGGAAACTTTGATCTAATAAAGAAAACTTTTACCAGTTCTATAAAACAAGGATGCAGAAACTGAGGCCATTTGCATGTTAATAATAAACATTGGGGGCTGTGAATTAACCGCAGTGGTGTTCCAGGTGATGGCTTGTGAATCTAAAACACTAGAGATTTAGACTTTTTTTTCTTTTTTTTTTTCTTTTTTCAGTAAAGACTTTATTTAATCCAGCTCCAGCCCTTGCTGACCTAGATCCACAATTTTATTCCTACTCTGACATCTTCTGCTGCAATGAAACTGAGGTAATGGTCATATGTCATGTTAAAGAAGCAGTCTTAAGCAGTAAAATTTCACAGATTCTCTTCTCAGAAATGCAGCATAGGGACCAGGAGAACTGAGGCATGCTCCTCTTGTGTAGGACTTTTGGAGGTGCCAAGTTTGATCCCTGACCTAAAGAGCAAAGAGGAATATTCTAGAATACCTTTAAATTGTACTCAAAATTAAATCAATTTTTTGCAGCGGGAAAGTTGTGTCCAGCCGTCCTTACAAGTAGATGAATAAAACAAATCCATAAAAGGACACTTTTAAAATGTTATCACTGAGTGGTAAATATTAAAATAGATCTTTGTCCTTGTTCTGCGGTCCCTTGATATGATTAGCAGGAATGCACTAGCCATTGTGTTCTGACAGATTTGAAGTTGCTTGCCAGGAGGTGATGCACGCATGCTACACTTGCTTCATATGCCTCTTCCTGTCAGATCTGTTTTCAGTGAATCTGTTTCTCTGGCCCTTCAAGTGTATGTTTTCTTTTTTTTTTCTCCTTTCCCTCTCTTTTCTAATTCAAGTGTGTTATTTTTCTCAAAGGAAATGATTTTTGTCACAAGAGAGAAATTATGCTCATTTCATAAGGCCTTAGTTTAAATTTCCTATTTATTAACATTGTGCATGCTGTGTTCCTTCCCCTCACCCTCTTTTTATATAAACAGGAATGTGGGAGAAGCAACATAGTGGATAGAAGCCATGCCCTGATCATAGTTACAGTTATCTCCAAAAAACATGGTTTCTGCAATGAATGTGATACCTGTAGGTGGAGAGGAATGGTGAGAGCTATGAGAAAAGCATGGCCCTGCTTACTTAAGGGATTTTTTTGTCTGATGACAATGTCTGTCAGAGTATGTTCTTCAAGTCTCAATTACCCTCTTTTGAAATTTCTGTTAAAAACCATCGTAAACCATATCAGAAGTTCTCAGTTCACAAGTCTTCCAGCATTTAAGAGTCAGTCTAAGTAACCCAAATGGACATCTGAATTTTATTCTGGGATGTTTCAGTATGTGCCTGCCGAGTTCAGATAATCCAGAGCATTCAGGAGCTGTCAAAATAGCAAGGTGGGAGATGCCACGGCTTCTCAGGTCAGGTCTCTGGACTGCAAAATTTCCAGCGTAACTGGCAGCGATATCATTTGTGGCTCATACACTGCCCAACAGCCATCAGAACTCAATTATATGTGATAAAGAGAATGCTAAGGCAAATTATTTATTCTTGCTCAGGGGACTTGCAGGATACCCGTATGGTGTTTTCTTCATGCTTTCAGAAAGCCCTTTTGCCTGGACTGTGCCCCTGGATTGGCTAAATGATGCAACGGCATGCATTTTGGGCTGGGAACACCCGTACTCTCCCACCAATTTGGGAAATGTCATTTGTTGTTTGCTTTTTTCATAATGTCACTAGTTAGGGATTTTTTTCCCCCATGAAAACTTATCCCACATATGTCAGAAACAAAACTTTGGTTTTCATTACTTGTCTATTCCTGACTTTTCTCTCATTGCTCTTTGCAACACACATGTTAAAGTTTTCCCTTTGTTATACTTTATTGCTAGAGGACAGTCTTGAAAGAGACATTCTTTGAGAAGTTTAGCTTGCTGGAGCCAGGGTGTATTCTTGTTACCACCACACGGAGAAAAGAAAATTACTTCTATTTGGAGAACAAGAAATACAGGTGTATAATTATAATAGATCCCTGCTCACTCACCTACCTTTCTGGCAGAGCTGGGGGTACAGTTTGCATTCTTTTCTGCTATTTTCTTTTAAAAAGTAATTAGCATCTGAATATAGCTGGGATCTCTGTAGGCACAGTCAGGCGCAGAAACATGCTCTCTGCTGTTGAGGAGGCTTATCTTTTCTGAATTTATGGAAATGTTAGACCGATGGTAGTTCCTGCCAGCCATATCACGGGAGCACAGATCCAAGTGTGGGACTCCTGCAGCATATTCTGAGAATAAGAATGGCACATAAATACCTTTGCTTTTAAAAATAACCTTTTCGTATTTTACAATGAAATCAATTGCATTAGCACAACTGTAATAATCAATTCTGTTTGATTTCATCCTCTCTGTGTGTCTGATTTGTTACTGAATGGATTTTCAGGGATGAACTATTGCCATTGTTCCTTTCTTTTTGCTGAGAAAAAATTAAGCATTTGTTTTTCTTATGTCACAACTTTGAAAGTTGTTTCTTTAGTAATTGTTATATATTCATGTGCCATCTGTTTTCTGTTTTCTGTCATGACTTTCTTTAATTTCACATCCCTGTAATGTATGCACTTGAGAAGTTTGATATAGAGATAAATGTTTACATACCCAAATAAAGGTTAGCAGTCACATCTCTCTATGGCACTTAAAAGCAATGAGTTAATTCTACAAATCTCAAAGATAATTCTAATTTTTTTAACTTCATCCATTCAACCAACTACAGCTGCATTTCCTTCATCTTCTTAAATAAGGAAGTACCTAAGACTTTGATGTTCCAGAATATATACTGGGAAAAGATCTTTATAGACTTTTTTATTTTCTATTTCCCTCAGTCACTTATTGCAGTCACGGTCACAAAAGAGCAATTGGATAAGATGGACCTTTGCTCTGAGCCACTATGGCCATTCTTATTTTATGGTGGTTTTTTATTATTATTATTTAGGGCCAAATTTATTGAATGTGCTGCTTACAACTGCCTTCCTGAAATGTTCCGTTCCAGCTCCATTGGCCCTCCTACTTGGTATTTCTAAGTCTCAAATAACTTTCTTCTCGTCAAAATGCTATTTCTGTTTCATCCTTACCCCTTTGGGGATCTTTTCTTTTTTTTTATTCGGGATTTTTAGGTACTACCAGAAAAAAACTAATGTATTTCTGCTTTATCTTTGCTAAGTCTTTTAAATAGTTAATAAATCATCTTGAGTTTAAAGATGAACTCTTTAGAGCTATCCAGTTCAACAGCTTCTAAAACATTCTTTTTAACACAGACGTATATGCTAAGACAAGATTAAATTTACACTTAACATTTTTTTATTGGTTGGTTTGGCTTTCTTAGTCACTTAAATTTACAAGTATTTATCACAGAATTTTACCAAAATGCCCTTATCTTTCTTCTTCACAAAAAAATACCTTCAAGTGATAAAATCCTGTGGTTTGTGGATATTATGTGAATGATGTGTTTGTAGAACAGAAAGCTAGCCATTTAGTTTAAGACATCTCATATACTATGTGGAGTATTTGTATTGTTAAAGATGAGAAAAAGGGGGTAGTCCTTGTGATTATCTGAATTATTACTGAGTCAGAAGTTCCTGTTATTTATTGCCATGAAGGTCAGCAGTTTTAAGCTGGGATGGCTTTGTCACAGAATAAAAGTTTAAAATAATGTCAGCTATAGCTTCAGAAAACCGTGGGATGTTGGGTCCCAAACATGCGAGTATCAAATACAACGTCACACTTTATACACCATCCTTCATTAAATGCTTTAGGATTTAATGAAATCACATGCTGTATCTGGTATAACAGCACAGCTTGTTCTTATGGATTTATGTGCTAGAGAGAAGCAACAAAATTATACTATCAGTGAATTATCTACCATTAGTATGTCTAGAAGGCTCTTCACAAGCTGTTCTTTTCACTCTGGCTTGTTGCAATAATATATTTTTTTATGTCTGACATTACTTTCTTTTTATGTGGTTCATGAACAAAAAAACTCAGAACAAATCTTGCAAGGTTATCAGTTCTTTCTTTGCCTAGCCTGTAGTTCAGTTTTATCTTTTCCCAGAAAGATCAAACTTGTTGAGACTAGTTTGTTAATTCCCAGATGTAGCACAGCCTAATCCCTGAGGTTTGCGCAGGAATGTGCTAGTTCTCCGTTCCCTTAATTCTTCTAATGAAAAAAAACGTATCTAATGTCATCTTAGTGAAAACCAAGGGTTGTTTTTTTCAGTCATCTATAAATGTCGAAAAAGAGACAACCCTATACAAGATGAGCTCTTTGGAATACTTACCATCTTTTTCCCACGTATTTGCGCGGTTCCTTGCTGCAGTATGGCTCTAGGCACAACCACAATGTCAATACAGTTCATGTGTTGTTTTTCTTATTTAGTGTGTGTGTGCAATTACATAGCCCTGCAGGTTAGGAACCCAAATATATAGCACATCAGCAACTTTTTTTTGGTCCTAAACATTTTGAAGAGCAGCTGCTTCTCCGTTCAAAGAATACTGAGGAACCCTTCAGGAGAAGGAAAACTCCTAAATGGTTGCAGCAAATGATTTAGTTTGTCAAGCTATTTTGAATGCAAAACTGGGAACTGCTTTCTCCCTTATGTAAAATGGGTATCAGACTTCTGATCTAAATAAGAAAGGCCTAGCAAAGACTTAATTAAATGCTAACAGAATACTTTGGGGCTTCAGTGGTAGAAAGCAGTACAACTAAATATAAGATAATTGCTAATTTTGTTAAATAAAGCTGCAAGATGTATGAAAATAATATAGCAAAATAGATACTACCCCATTTAAGATACTATTTACTTTGAAGTGTTATTGTCTATTACTAGAGGCAAGATCATTTTGGAAGAAATATCTGGAAGAAATATTTGGAAGAAAGACTGACTTTTGTAAGATTCAGAGAGTATCAAGTTTATAAAACTGTATCTGGAGTCTTGGATTAGGACATTTAAGATTCTGCTTATTAATATAGAGAGATTAATACTAGGGATAGCCTTTTTTAAGAAAAAATAACTGACAGCCCTAGTAGTCAAAACAAAAATAGGCCCTTTAGAATTAAAATATTTCAGAACATCTCTTGAATTTGCCTTTTCTGTTCTAAGTAATGGAAAGCAACTATTGCTCCATTACAAAGAAGTTGCCAGCAATTCACAGTATATTTTAATTCCAACTTTGTTATAAACCCCATTTTATCAGTTGCTGGAGACTATGAAATTTCCCATATTTAGTCTAAAATGAAAGATGTTACTTTGGGGAGGAGGGAATAGCTTCAAGCCAATTCATTTCAATCAGTTTTTAATTATTCTAGCACGATAAGTATTGCTGCCTGCATGTATGTAAAAATTTTATAATTTGAAACAACTGGAACTAGCTTGGCTTGTGGCCTGATCTTGCAATTGCTTGTACACCAGATCTGTCTCACTACTTCTTTGGGACTGTTCACATGAGTTAGAATTAATGAGATTGAGTTCTTGTTCTGTCATTCTCAAAGAAATCTGTGAAGGTACAAGCCAAGTTTGTAGCCAACTGGCTTACTGTGTTTAAATATTTAAAATTAAAAATATTTTAAATGATCATATGTAGTTTTAGATGGTTTAGCCTTAAAGCTGGCACAGTTTCCCTAGTATTATTTATTATTTCTGTTCCAGCAGTACCTGGCAATATTTGCAAAGTTGTTATTGTGCTAGGTGCACAAAAAGCAGTCCAAATGATGGAGTGCTGCCCAAAGAATTAACACATCTTGTTATTTCACCAGTTTGTATTTGCTGACGGGCAGAGAAGTTGGGAACAGACTTCTGGAAGTCTCTAATCCAACACCCTGGGAAAGCATGGCCAGTTTAGGTCAGATTGCTCATGGTTTTGTCCAGTCAAGTTTTGAATCTTCAAGGATGGAGACTTCATGACCTCTGGGCACCTGTTCCACTGTTTCATCACCCTCGTGATGAAAAAGCTTGCCCTAATACTGGAATTTCCCATGTTCCAGCTTGTGCCTGTTGTCTCTAGCCCTATCCCTGTGCACCTCCAGGAAGAGTCTGGCTCCGTCTTCTCTATACCCACCCATTAAATTGTTGTAGACAGCAACTGGATCTCCCCCTAGCCTTGTGTTCTTCAGGCTGAACAAAGCCGCTTCTCCCAGCCTCTTCTTGTATATCCTGGTCTCCGTCCCCATGACTGTCTTGGTGGCCTTCCGCTGGATTTATTGTAATACGTCAGTGTCTTAACTTGTGCCAGGGATCCCAGAACTACATACCATGCTGTAGATTTGGTCTTGCAAATGCCAAGCAGAGGATCCAGAACACCTCCCTGCAAGAGACGCTTTAAGCCCCAGGCTGTTAGAACACTTGGCAAAGGTTCGTATCAGAGTTTCATTCTCGCTTTTAGCCAGTGTAAACCAGTACTGCTGGTGAAAGAAGTTAGTTGTTGGCTTTTGGGGGTGTTGTGGCATTGGGGGTGGTGTTAATTTTAACACAGACCTGCTTTGCAATCCAGTTTGTTTCCTGGCCACATAAATGGCTGTGCTGGCATAAGAGAATGGGCCATGTGGACTGCAGAGGAAGGGGAAAAAAACAGGACTCTCTTTTTTCTGTAGCTGGTTTGTGTCAACTTACTGTGACTAGACTCCACAGTCTAGAGAGACACAGAGAGTTAACTAAGATTAGCGAGGATTATAGCCAAGAACCTTCATATCAGTTAAACTGAAAGCTTCAGTTAAATTTCTCTTGCACTTTTGTAAACAAAATTAAGAAAATTATGTGTAGATTAATTATATAACATCCGTCACAGGTTTATTCTTACAGCAGTTTTGTGGAATGTCCTCTTGCTTTAATAGGTCCATTTAACTGAGGAGTTTTATGAGACTAGCTGCAGAAAAATAAAATTCTTAATTTGCTGCTCTTTTGTACAGTACTGTGGCAAATGTCCACATTGGGCTTTTAGTATTGTTATTTAATTTTTTCTTTACATAACCATTAGTTATTTCCTTCAATTGTGCCACAGTTTGTTTTTTAAATAAGATTCTACTGAAGGGAGGAACTTAAAAACTCACCACAGTATTTAACATCAGTTGACATTTACCGCAATCTCTAATTATTGGCACAGAATCTGTCTGGCTTCTGCTGCTTTTATGGTTCTTCCAGCTTGTTCCAGTGTTTTTTAGTTTTACCATCCTGCTCTAGATGAGTTAGATGATAGTGGTTTCGAGCAGTTGAAGATCTACTTTTGCACAGACTCTGTCCAAAATAGTTTTGTTTATTGGTATAAGCAGGCTAAAGATAAAAAAGAAAGATTTCTGCAAAACCTTTCACATATCAGTCCCAGAACAATTCTTTCACTACCCAAGCAAAAAATCCTGTTGACCTGGGACATGGCAATCAGAAAGAGGAGAACAACGTTGATGCTAAGCATACAGCATGTGCTTTTCTTTAGGAAGAATATTATATTTAAGTACTTTATTTACCTTGCTCATGAGCCCACAGAGGTGCAAATAGCAGGCAAATAAAACCAAATTAGATTTACTGTTTCTCTACCAAAACCAAATCCACTCCATCCTGGAGACTTTACAACATAGGTAGAACGTCTGGAATCATTGCCCATCACAAAGTACCTTGGAAATTCAGTTAGCCAGTTGCATTCAAGGATTTGTGTTAATCCATTTTTATTCTTGTAACATGATGTGCTAGGTCTTCTGAATACAGGAATGCATAGTTCCTGCTCCAGAGATCTTAAAATTCATGATGAGACACAGATTCATTAGGTGCTTGAATATTAGAATAGAGTGTATATATATATATTTTAATAATATTTATTATCTATCCTTAGTTTCTCCAAAGCCATTATGGGTGTATTGACTCCTTGCAAGAAGATACATTCAAAAGGTTTTTTGAGATACTTTTTTGGAAAAAAAAATTCTTATTTGAAAATACTTTTATAACCTTTAAAAAGCTGAAATAGGTTTAATTTGCTTATAAAGTTTGTACTGCAAGAGAAATTTGAGCAGCATGGTGACATGCCAAAGAGAAAATTGTATAGGTTTAGTTGCCTTCTCGTAATGTAAAGCTTACTATATTCTTAACTGGGATCAGCGTGGTTAAAAAAAGTAGTTTTAAATCGCGTGTATGCGTTAACCACACCTTGCCCCTGCGGTGCACAAGTTTACCCACCAAGGCCTGCCACACCAGGTTCTGCCTTGTAGCGATCAGATCAACAACACTTGAAATCATTTGTGAATTTATGTAAGTCGGGACTGCAGAACTTGATCCTGTGAGTTTGAAAATTAAAACCAGTAAGCACTCTGCTAATGGTACTATAAACTCTAGGGACTGTGCTGGCATAATCTGGCTCTTCAAGAGCCTAAGGGTGGCTTCTCTCTCCTGGGTCCGGCTGAAACACAGGAAATGACAGTGGCGAGCAGCGGGCGCTGACTCACAGCTGGGGGCGGTTTACTTTGGGATGGCTGTAGTAGTTCCTCTCCCTAGCTGTCTGCCCTGCCTCTCTCTACTATGGGCACGGCCCGTGCTTCATAGAGCAGTAGTTTAATCACTATAGTTTTCAGCCCCTTATATCAAGACGCGTGTGCACTGGACTCAAGTATCAGTAATGCAGAGGAAGGTAGTTTGAAATATTTCAGCAGCTGTTTCCCAAGAAACCCGTGCAGCAGAGGTCAGGAAGTGTAGCTGGTGAATATGTTCCAAAGTAAGTTTTCCACTGAAAATAAGCCCCAAGAGTGGGGAAGCTATGCCCAGTTACTAGGCGGTTATCTGAAAATACTTCAGACTGCATTTTTCAGGGTCCAGCAGCAGCCTTGTGGTGCAAAATAAAGTAGGACTTCCCCCTTCTCAGGCAAGCAGGACAAGATTCAGTAAAGACAACAAAATATAATAGGCCTGTCTCCTTACAATTAAAGGCATACTGTATTATGCAGGAGTACTGCCCACTAGACTGTTTCAGATAAAACGCATTGTACCTTCTCTTCCCTTTCTTCCTGTTTTATTCTTGCTCTCTTCCCTGCCAAAGGAAAAAGTACATGACATTTGACAATGTTATCCCATAAAAAAAAAAAAAAATGTATGAAGTGGCGACAAGGATGCTTGATTCTGGAGTCTTCATTGCAGATTTTTGGGAAATTTTGCTCTTAGTTGGGTGGAACTAGAGGAGATTAATTTTAAGAGCCAACTGGGAGAAGCTGACTTAAGGTCACCATCTGTTAGAAGAAGAGTTTATCTGTGTTTGTACAGAGCCAGCACGGAAGAGTCTCAGTCTTGACAGAGGCCTATGGACATGGCCATAACACAAATATACAATAATCTTGTAATTGTCCTTTGCCCATTACTAAAGAGGCTTTCAGATAAATTTTAGGTATTCCTATCTAAAAATACATATTAAAGTAAACAGAATGGTCAAAGTTGAGCAACTATTTTTTTTTTTTCCTTAAAGAGATTTTCCCTTGGGTTTTCTCTCTAGATGAACACTGAGAATTTAAAAAAGAATTTTAAAAGTTTCTCACTTAGTGATAAATATCCCCCAAGAATAGTGACCAAGTTGCCATGTAGCGTTTTTCACATTAGACCACAAAATGCTTTTGCCAAGGCGGTGTCATTGTGTCCATTTCATAGATTAAGAAAACTGAGGCACGTGGGAGAAATGTGATTTTACTAAGGGTTGCATGCCAGGCAAGTCGTAGAAGCTGGAACAGAAGCCATGCCTCCTGCGTCTCTGACGAGGCTGCTCTCCATTAGTCTGCTGTGCCTGAAGTACACGCTGATTTCAAATGAAGGGCAAGACACAGCTGAATATCAGCGTAGGAAGTGGTTTCACGATCGTCCTATATTACACATTTGAAAAAGATATTAAATACTGTTTTCAAATGCAACTGTTCTCCAAAAATGAATGCTGTCAGATTATGATTTTCGTTTGCGTGGGTTATTTTCCAGGCAGAAATTTTAACGGGCATCCCAGTTGGCAACCTTGAAGATGCTGAAAAGGTGGGACGCATGCTGTTAGAAAGAGGGTGTAAGCTCGTAATTGTTACTCTTGGAGCAGAAGGCTGCATGATGATATCAGTAGAAGAACCCATTCCAAAGCACGTTCCTGCTGGGAAGGTCAGGGCTGTGGACACTACGGTACGTTTTTGTGGTTTAACTGTCTTTCTTTGGAAAAGACTGCTTAAGCACTAAGGGAAAGCAGTGAGTAATCAGACAAATCTTTGGGCACTAGCACAAAGGCTAATTTATGATGTGAAATTGATATCTTGCTTCCAGCCTCTCATATATTAAATGTCAGTTCACTTGAGTTTTATCATCTGTATTGTAGATGAGCTAGAATCATTATACATACTGATAATATCTTCGTGTTCCTCCTTTACTAAGTCAGTACCTGTCTCTAACTGTAGTGTGTGATGCCAGTGGCTTGAGCGGCAGTCCTGGTTTTTCACCTTTGTCCAGGCATATAATTCATCTTGTCCAGAACGCAAACACTGTGGGAGAAAGGAGATACTACTGCCCTCACAGTCTGAAGTTGAGTGTTTGGCTCTTCTGACACAAGCATGAATTGCTTATCAAGTCTAGCATAAGGTGATCAAAGACATAATTTTTACAGAATACAGGGGAAAAAAGAAATTCTTGCTGCTTCATGATGACTATTTTATGATGATAGGGAAGGGAGGACTTGGTCAGAGGCATTTTAGTCTCTGACCTGAGGGTACTTCTTTTACTTCCTGCTCAGAATTAAATGCAGAAAGCATACTCTAACAGATTACTAAATAGAGTACCTCCAGCAAAAAATAAAACCAGGACAGGCAATAGTTAAGATAGCATTGCTATGAAAACCTTACCACATTGCACATATGGGGCTATTTTGTGTTCCTAGTACTATCTGACATAAATCCAAAATAATTCCAGTGGAGTTACTGAGAGCAGAGCAGGTCACGTTGTATGTACTAACTATACATTTAAATGCCTGTTATAATAACGTCATATTACATATGTTCTGTTACAATAGTTCATTAAAATCCTGGAGATTTTGCCATCTGGTGCATTCCATATCTGAATTGCATTAATAATAACTAGTTCTTGTAGCATGTTTTTTAGCCATGGACCTCATACTGCTTCACAAAGAAGGAAAGCAACTGCTTAAAAGATGAGGAAACAGAGGCACAGGGGACTGAAATTACCTAGCTCAGTAGCATGCAGTGGCAGAGCTAGGGATAAATTAGCTTCGTCTAAAACAGAAGATCACTCATAGATTTGGACAGTGATGTGCTGGTACTGTGGAAGGCTTTCTTTCACTGTTAAATTTAATCCTTTTCAATTTAACTCTGAAACAGAGGTACTTTGGCTTTATTTTGCTCTTTTGCCCCTTTGTCATTTAGAATTTTGACCTCAAGTTAGTGCTGATTTTGAAATGCCCTGAAGTTCTGCTTAGGGGAGGCATCACTGTACTGTACTGGGCATAAGGCTCTTGGTAGGGGACTACAGACACCAAACCACCTCTGCCTGCTTTTAGCATAGAATTAGAAGTGCCGAGGGAGTGAAAGGCAGAGCTCCCGAAGCTGCCCAGAAGCAGGATTTATTAGCTTGGGAACAACGCCTCATGAACCTGGCAGTACGGCTTCTTGCTCTGAGTTGGTAAATCCACTATTGCTATCAAAGCTTAGTATTAAAGTTTTTCTCTACATCACACAGAAGTGATGAAGAAGAAACATGTGTGATCTACTTCTTCAAAAGAAGCAGAAAATTGCTGCCAGATCAGCTATTGTTTGATATTTTCAGATATTTGCTGCTCTTGGAATAAAATAGCAATACTGAAACCACAGACTGTGGCTGAAAAGTGCTTTTTATCTTGCCTAGCAGTTCAGAGTTTCATGACTGAACTAATTTAACACTCCTCTTTTTTTTTTTTTTTTTTTAAATAAAAGCAATTTCTTTGAGTTTACTGAATCCTTGCCCTGCCTCCTTGTGGCCAACAGGTTATTGGCTTTCACATCGCAGAGAATTTTCACAGTTAATTTTGTTAATCTACTTAAATACCAGTGGGTTGTTTTCAGTAAAACAGCTGTGCTCGGTTTACTCTTGCAGACTGAATGAAAAAAGATGTGTTGGCCTTCCATTATAAAAGTCTCACAGTGCTTAGACTGATTATCACTTTGCCTGAAAGCAAGTGGTTTTAAAGCAACCCTTCCAAGCACTGAGCGAAATACTGTCAGCCTACGCTAACCTGTGTAGATCTATTACTAAAAATAAATACTAAACGTTCTCGTAGGACCAGTTATTCTCTTCTGCAGTGGATCCTTCCACAGGGAAATAAACTGAAGCTGTAAGGTGGCTTCACCAGTGGCCACCTATCCACAGAGTATTCAGGGCTGTTCACGTGCATGCTCATAGCGTGCCATTTAATACTAAACAAAAGTTGCTACTTTAAACTGCCCTGACTTCAGCATCTTGAGGGACCAGGCAGTAACTTTTCAAGCTGCCATAATCCAATCTCATCTGGTTACATGCCTGGATCCATATTGACATTGTTTGGCTCTGCGGAAGGTAAAGTTACTGCTAGACAAAGAGTTAAATGATGCGTTTGACCCATCATAGGATTTGCAAAAGGTTACAGAGCCCTTATGAAAACAGTCTGTATTGAAACAGAGCTTGCCATTTAGAAGATACAAGGTCCAGGATGAGCTTCAAAGTCCTCTTCCACTGTAGAAATTTTCCCATAGCTGCCACCACTGCCCAGAGTCCTCTCTGCAGCAGTGCAGCATCAGTACTGCCTCCTGGTCATTTCTGTTGTCCACAGCAATTTTGAAAATTTTTAAAGAGAAAATACTTGGGTAGGTACAGACACAAAACCTAAGAATTTGAGTTCCTTGTCTCAGGTAGCATTCAACCAGTTCTCCATGTTCTTAGGTTCATCCGAGAGACTAAGGGTTGATAGACTGTAGAGCCTGTCTCTTCCTCCTAGCCCTTGAGATGGTTAATCTAAGAGTTTATTGGCAGAACACCGGGAAAAGCTGGCTCCATCTCCAGCTCTGTGGTGGAACATGAATCTTCAAGATTGAAAATCTGGCATTTCTCACCCACACTAAATCAATACTATAAAGGGAAAAAAAAGGCTTGTTGATTTTTTTTTTTTAGCGCTAATTATCTTAATGTGGGCTTTACTAATGTATGCAATGCTTCCCATGACTGTTAGCAGACCTCTCCATACACAGTCCAAAACATGTAGAGCACGAATAGTCGTTTAGAGGGAAGTTTTGCAAGACATGGTATTGTAAAGCTGAAACATCTGTTTCTCCTGTTATAGCTAAATAGTGCAACAAGCTTTTGTTAAGAAAATAAACTTTCCCTTCGTTTTACTAGTTTCTGATAGCTATTTTCTATATGCGAATTTTGAACTAAAAAAAAAAAAAAGTGAATTATTGAAAAATCATCCTCAAATTTTCTGTATGAAAGAAATACCTATTTAAGCCCACTAGCCATAGCAATTTGTATTTGAAGCAGATGACGTACCTAAGAGACATTTGACACATAAAAAAGTACTACTGTGTAGATCATATAAGAAAGGTATACATTATGATCTATTTTCATTACTTTAAATAGTTGCTTTTAAATCTACTTGGTTACATGAAGTTAAATATATGCATTTACTTTATTTTTGGAAGAAGCTGTTTCCACGTTAGGTGAAACTCGTACATGAAGCTGCATTAAAATAGCTGTGAAGGGTAATTATATAATTGCATTTATGTGACACTTCTTCAGTTGGTGGCAGAAGGTTTCACAAACCATTGACAAATTTGATAAACGTTTCATAGAAAACAATAATACCGTATCCACACATTTTGCAGTTGCGTATGTGTGCGCATGAAGCGGGTTGCCTGCTGCTGGAGCAGCAGCTGCTTGCAAACACAGCTGTGGGACATGACCAAACACCGTCAGGTCAAAGTTGTACTTGAGGTGAAGTGGATCATCTGTGTGAGGAACCACACCATGATCCTGGATCGTGGCATCTGCTGCAGCAGTCGCCCTGAGCACGCTGTCCTGGCAGAGATACATGCAGTCCAGGGACAGGGAAGGCCACAACATCATCCATATTGGAGAACGAAGCTCTGCTCTTTTTGCCCCTTCGCCCTCCCTCTCTGTTTCTGACAATCATGCAAAGCGTAATTTACAGCGCTATTTACATCTATTTACATTTACTAATTATATTCCATTGAAACTGCCAAGGAAAATTTGTCAGAAGAATGTAATTACTCAAAGCTGGAATTTGGCCAGTGGTGAGATTAGTTCCCTTCCATTTTGCAAAAAAGCACTATGGGATCTTACAGAGCTTCAAGTGGCAGCTGGGGAGCAAGCCGAGCCCCTGAGGTACCGCCGGAGGCCTGCCTGGGCCGTGGCGTGTGCAGGTGGGCTTCGTGGAGGCAGTTGGGCTCTCTGGAGCTCCGGGTTACTTGGGGTCTGGGCTTTAGAGGATTGTCCATGCCAGGCCTCCTCTGGAGGTGGGGTAGTCCAGTGGTCGGCGGCTACAGCGGGCTGGAGCGTGTCTGCTGGTTCTGGGGCTGCACCCCAGGGCTTGGGGCTTTGCCTTTTAATGTGGTTGCTGCTTGCAGCTGGAGTTGGGGTGTCCTGCTTAGGATCCATGCTTCGAATCAGAGGGTTGGCACAGGCAGAATCTCTCCTGTATGGGAACATTCGTGGAAAATGGGAGCTGCCCCACTGACGCTCCCCCATTTCCAAGTTGCAGCATGGAGGTCACTTTTTGGGGGGAAGTACTTAGGGTTAGTTTTTGTAACCTTGATGCTTCCGAGCCCATTTTGCATCAAGGTGCTGGATAGTATCCATACATACCTGCATCAGTTAAGGTGACTTTCATATTTCCATCCCATCTGGTCTTTTAAATAAATAGTACAGTTGCTCTGCTTAAGATCTCTTCATCAGCTTCTGCTTGACCTCTGGGTTTACACACGCCGATGTTGTGTGCACAAAAGTCCTGCATTAGCACACTTAAAATCAGGCATCTGCATATCTGGCTTAGACAGGGATGTATTCTCTGTAAAGGCCAACGGAGACACTTGGACACACAATATTTAGATGAAAATTTGGAATCACTTTTCACAGTGATGACGCTAGTAACCACAGCAAGTCCACGGTCTCCCTTTTCAATCTCATGGAGAACCTGGAGTGTTCAACTTGGCGGTATTTCTAAGCACAACCATTAAATTCCCTATCCCATTTCTTACACAAGTAGCATTGCCCTGTCTGGCTGTGCTTTTCAGATGCAGAGAGTGCACAACCTGCTGAGGGAAGCTAAGGAGATCACAGGCTGAGGTGCCATGGTCATAAACAGGAAACTCATGAGACATGATAAAATTCAAAATTTAATCTACTCAGTTATGCCAGAAATTTGACACGAATGTGTGATTTGTTCTGTGTGGTCCTTCTCTGTACGATGTTCTCAGAGACAGATGATACATACTATTTGTCACAATCATAAATGTTACCATTATTTTTTCATGTCAGTTCTGCAAAATGAAGGCTCATTGCTACAATATGAATTTGTCATCAGATGTTTTGTGTTCCAATCCTATTAAGTTTCCCTCTGATTTCTTATTATAATATATTAGATCTGGCTCTTTTACTATGGGAGAGAAATACAAAGGCTGTCTTTAAGCAGTCAAGTGCTCACTGAGCAGCTTTGTATTGAACTCTGAGGATGTTACACAATCTTTATTTTAATAAAGCCTCATATAAGTGTATAGCTATATAATTCTTGATATGTCACAGTATTCAGGCCTGTGGAGTAATTGTGGTCTAAAGAAGCCAGTGTGGTTTAGCGATTTGAACAAAGGACTGAGCAAGAGTTTCAGGGCTCTGCAAAAAACTTGCTGTAAATCCTTGGGAGAGTTACTTGTTGTCTTTGTATCCCAATTTATCTATCCTTAAATTGGAGCTGCTGTTAATGTATTGCATATAAACCATGAGAAGTCTGTTAGAGATCAGAACAGAACCTGGGAGGCCTTTTTCCCAGGCTTGTCATACAACCTCAGGCCAGTTGTGCTTCTTTGGGGGCTTTGCAAACTCATTGAAGTTCTTCTGCTTGAAGCTGAGAGGTCTTGTCTGTAAAAATATGGTTTACACTAAAATTCTCTGACTTAGCTGTATCTTCTGGTTTGGAGGAAGCCTGAGCCAGAGGAGTAAAGTGGACACTGAAATAAAGCTTTAGAATATAAATAAATCCAAAACAGTCCTCCTAATAACAGCAATTCTTTGTCTCCTGACTTTGTGGCCTAACGTCTGAGGCTCAAGGGGATATAAATACAACACTCTGTGCAATGACTAATTACTCAAAATTCTGTGCATCAGCAGAAGTGGGACTTGTGGTTGACTCTAATATTATCAAATGCCTTTGCTATTTAATAATCTTGTAGCCGTACATTATTTAGCATGCCGTTTGCACAAAGAACAGTGATTTTATTTCAGCTATCTCTCAACAAAGTAAAAATGCAGCTGGTAGTAAATGAAGCATTTGGCAGACAATGTGTCTGATGTACAGTTCTCTAACTTGCTAAGAAGAGAAAAATGTTGTTGAGTGTTTAACCTTTTCCTACCCAAGGATGTAGCAAGAAGGGGTAAAGTGACCACAAAGGGCAAGGTCTTCCTTTTCCTTTGTTTCTTTTTTTTTTCTTTTTCTTTTTCTTTTTCTTTTTCTTTTTTCTTTTTCTTTTTCTTTTTCTTTTTTTTATTTTTCTTTTTATTTATTTTTTTCCCCTTTCTTTTTCAAGGAAAGAGAAAAAGTTACTATCATCAGGCAAACAACTTATCTATCAGTGGGGTTTATTCACACACCAACACAGAGTAATTATGCCCAGAGCTCCCATTAACATCCCGCAAACCGACAGCATAATAGCTTCCTTTCTTTAACATGCAACCAAAATAGGTTAATAAATAAGTTTAGTTCCAGTCATAGCCCACTTTCTGACTTGGCCTTCTGCATTCCCGCTTTTACAAATATGGAATCCATTGAATTTTGGAACAGCAAAACCATGAGGAATAAGTTAATCTGCCAGACACTCCAATCAGCAATCTGCACTGTAGATCTATTTAAAGCTGCATCTATTATGTTCTGAAGTTCAGCTGAACTGTGGAAGGGCACATGACTGAAATCACTGCATTTGAGTTGACTCACAGTTAAGTGTGGATGGGAATTGCTCGGCTCATCACAAGTTCCTGCTTCTCATTCAGGCCTTCTAAAGGCACTTCAGTTTTTGAAGGCTTGGTCAGTGGACTAAGTGTGTACAGGTATCCAGCGACAAGAGGAATTCCAAGAGTTGCGTCCCTCTGCGTTGGCAGTCAACTGAAAAAAGGTGGAGCAAACTGGATGCACCCTCTTTCTTCTCCTGAGAGCGGAAAGCTGTATTATCCCCATTTTACAGATAGGATAAATGGAACAAAAATGTTAGCGATGAGGTGCTCTGAAGCGCTAGATAAAAATGTCCTGCTCCAAGTTACAAAGGGAGTTGGGATGATATAGCCAAAAATGAAGCACGGGCGTATATTGTCCCATGCTTCTCTTAACTTCTAGACAACATTGTTATGGAAGGAAACACTGTTTATCTGCCTAGTAACTGTCTATTTTAATCTGTAAGAACAAACAATGTAAACAAAATGAGCAAACAGAAGCAGGCTCGTACAGAACAATTTGCAGTCTTGTTTTCCAGTGGAAGATTCCACAGACCACCCAGGCTTTGCTCTAGTCCTTTTCTCCACCACAGAGCATCTAATTAAATCCCTCTCCATTCCTGACTCTAAGTGGAAGAGAGCCTACAGTCCTGTACGGTTTCTTTCCAGATGGAAATGCATAATTTAACAGAGATAGAGCTGACAGGGAGAAGTGGGCCCAAAGCACTATTAGCATTTGCCACAAATTGCATTAAATTACAAGGGGGTACTTAATGAAGACGTAGAATAAAAGGAAGATTAAACCCAAGATTTAGTTTCTTAGACCCCTTCTAAGATGGCAAAGTGGGGAAGAGTGGCTCGAAAGCTGCCCAGCAGAAAAGGACCTGGGGATGCTGGTGGGCAGCCAGCTTAACATGGGCCAGCAGTGTGCCCAGGTGGCCAAGAAGGCCCAGAGCATTCTGGCCTGTATCAGCAATAGCGTGGCCAGCAGGAGCAGGGAAGTGATGGTGCCTCTGTACTCGGCACTGGTGAGGCCGCACCTCCAGTGCTGTATTCAGTTCTGAGCCCCTCTGTACAAGAGGGACACTGAAGTGCTGGAGCGTGTCCAGAGGAGAGCTACCAAGCTGGTGAGGGGTCTGGAGACTAAGTCATATGAGGAGAGGCTGAGGGAACTGGGCATGTTTAGTTTGGAGAAGAGGAGACTGAGGGGAGACCTCATTGCCCTCTACAACTACCTGAAAGGAGGTTGCAGAGAGGTGGGTGTTGGCCTCTTCTCCCAAGGGAATAATGACAGGACCAGAGGAAATGGTCTGAAGTTGCGGCAGGAGAGGTTTAGATTAGATATTAGGAAGAATTACTTTACTGAAAGAGCGGTCGGGCACTGGAACAGCCTGCCCAGGGAGGTGGATGAGTCACCATCCCTGGAGGTATTTAAGAAATGTGTAGATTTGGCACTTCAGGGCATTCTCTAGTGACAGAGATTGTAGGGGAGGTTTTTTGTGTGTGTATGGTTGGATTCGATGATCTCAAAGGTCCTTTCCAACCATGAAGATTCTATGATTCTGTGATACTAAAACTGAATTTCTGTCTCAGTTACTTTAGTGATACCAAGAATTGTTTGGTTTTGCTGCATGCCGTTAGTGTCAGGTCATGACATTTTGTCCCATTGCATCCAGCAGCTTTGTTCCATATACATGTAGACATACATGTTGCTAAGCACCTTACATGATTTACTACTGCCGTACTCACAACATAAGGTAAAGTACTCTTCTTACCGCTGTTTTGTAGATGGGGAACAAAAGCACACAGGGACTGGCTTGTCAGTGGCAAATGAACCTGCTTCCCATGATAAAACCGTAACTTCTTCTCTGTGCTTCTCTTCAAAGAGAATTAGGACCGGAGGAAAAATCTCATCAGGATATCAGCTCTCTCATTTTTAGAACTGGGCATCATCGTAGATGCCCACGTAAATGAGAAAGTACATATCAGTGCAGAGTTGTTTTGCATTGGATGCTTCTTGAAGAGGCTGTAAGGGTTTTGTGGAAATGTGCTATGAGGACAGGTGCTTTGGCTCCACTACTGTCAGACTGAGAAATATTCCAGTTTGGAACTTAACCCACTTGACTGGTCTGGACAGAAAAAAGTAGGGACGGTGGCAGCATTTGTGCACCAACTCCAATGTTTCATTTGGAATCCAGAACAGGTGAAGGGTACAGCATCCAGCATCTGGGCCTGAGGCTACAGTCTGATGAGGTCTAGGGAAGCTGATTTCAGAAATATTTTAAAGCTATCTTCATGCCATCTCACTTCTGGGATGCTTTAGTAAATGAAACAATGGTATAATTTATACAGGTTGAGAGCAGACTAGGAAACGACCTTTTTCTTGCTTCTCTTGGGCTAACTCTGGCTTGCAATGCAAGGCAAAATCATCGCAGCAGAACATGCTGCATCCCTTTTCTTGGTTTGCTCTCCTCCCCTTGTCTTTATGATGAAGCCAGCACAGGATCTCCACCAAGAGGATGTCCAGTCCTGGTATGTAGCTCACCCTGTGTTCAGAACACATACTGGGCCACCGATGTGTGCACACAAGACAGTGTCAGTTGTAGTGGTGCTTAGCACTCTAGGATATCTAAGTTGCACAAAGGATGGAGAGGAAGGAAGACCAACTGTGTGCAGCCATCCTTTCTAATTAAATTCCTGCAGTTAAAAATAACTCCTGGAAGCTGGCGCTTCTGGCACATCCAGAGCGTCACCTTCCCAAGTATCTTTTTCTGGCCTGAGCCGTAGGAAGTTGAAAATGTGATCCGCTGTGTAATAGTGCAGCATATTCTTGGCCAAATTCCTCATCATTTTTTGCCTCATGCATTTATAGTTGGTTTACAAATGTCATATGCCTCCTTTTCTTCTTCAAAGCTTGTCTCTTAAAAACCAGGTATTATCCTGGCTATTGTGGAACGTAACCTGCTCTTCTCAGTTTGTTCACGTCAGTTCTGGCTATGGAGAGAGAGAAGCCAAACCTGGCTCCCGAGCCCCTTGCCTCCTTAGTTACCCAGAAATGCCAATTGCAGTAATGTTGATATTGAACTAAGACCTGATTTCCCCCAACAAAGTTTTCATTGCCAAGTAATTTTGGTCACTGTAGAAACCAGAAAGGTTTGCGTTGGATCGGTGATATTGCATAATTAGGTTTTCAAAAGAACAAGAACAGAGAAATGAGAATAGTGGGGAAATCGGGCTCCTTGCTTTTGCAAGTTCTAACCACAGAAAATGCCAGAAGTTTTATTTCTTATCAAGAATAAAAGAGTTTATCTTTAGTAGCCTGTCCCCTGGATGGAATATATTTTACAGCTTCAACTAGACAAATGGAAGGAAGCTAAACCCATAAGTTTTGGTGATTGATGGCAGTAACCTATAGGAATGCTTTTAATGGTCAGTTTGCAGTTGATCGTAATGATTTTGTCTGTTTTCTCAGGGTTTTGGGTTGTGTCCATATGTGTTGAAATAGACATACAGATATAAACCCAGCTATTCTAGAGCAACTCAGCGGTAGAAAAGCAGATTCCCAAATTCTGGCAGCGATGTTTGTCAGCTGCCCAAATGGCTGTGAGGAGTATTGGATTTATTCATTTCAAAGCACAAATGGACACAGAAATACAGAGGAAAGGTAAGGAAAGTCTCTAGAAGTTTGTCCCTCGTTACTGGTGTCTGTGATTTTGTTACTGAAATCATTAAGCAGGCAGTATGTTTGTTGGAAAGATCCGTTTTACCAGGAATTCCACATGCCTTTCTGTCAGAAGCGGTGCCTCGGTGCTCACCTACTGCGATGGGCGAGGTGTGGGAGACCTGGTTTCTGCCCCACAGGTTAAGGGCAACGGAATGGGTGAGTGGCAGAGAACGATATTCTGGAGCGGAGCAGCAGTTCTGGCTTGCAGCTCACATCTTGCTGAACTCAGGGAGAAGGAGCTACAACTCGAGTAACTCATCAAAAAGATTAGACAAACTCAGTAGGAAAAAGAACGCAGGGAGCTGGCAAGAGGACAATGCTAGAGTGAGCTCAGACAAAAAAAAACACACCCCAACCTCCTGAAGTTTGTTGGTTGGTTTGTTTTTTTTTTTCCCTCCAGGATATGTAGTTCAGAGGTAGGCGGGAGCAGTGGCCAGCCAACAAAGGCTAGATACTGTGGTTTTGAAAGAGGCACTCGAGCATATGGAGCTTTCGTGCAAAAAAAGAATGTTTTTTTGATCAATTCCAGGCGAGATGGCAGTTGTGTCATTCTGAGTGCATCTCGTCAGATTAGATGGGATCGCTGAGAGTCTTTTGGCATTTTCAGTCTGAGAGGAAAAAAACACATGTGGCTAGTGAAAATTGCCCAGCGAGGAGATTTCCCCCTTCTGGCTTGGCTGTTAGAGTATGGGGTCCCGAAGCCGTGTCAGCCCCTGGTGTGATACTGGGTAACACAGTCGGTGACAACTGGGCCGGTTCTCTCCTGGTTGGGGAGCTCATTGCTTGGAAGGGAAACCCACTGCCAGTATTTGCAGCGTACTGTCAGAATAACGTGATGTTGTTCTGGGCAGGGCTTGGGCTCTGGTTTCGTGTGTTCATTAAATGAAATTTGTGAATTAACACATAAGCGTGAGCTTTGTTAGGAAGAAGTTACAAGTTGGCATGAGTGTGCCATGAATAATGAAGGGAGTGAAGTACTTCTCAAGCAAGTGAGATAAGCGAAGCTTTTTGATTAGAGTAGGAGAGTAGCTGCGTGTTGTTGAGGCTTGATAAACCAGTTGGAGAAGTACAAATGAACCTTCTGAGGAGCTGCTATATTTAGTGCCGAGCTTCAACCACGACTGATTCCGTGCACGTTCAAACTTTGGGAAAGGAAGATACAGCTCCTATTGCATGTTCAACTGAAAGCCCGTCTCATTTCTGTTAGCGACGATGTCTGCCTGCTTCCCTGTTGTTGACACATCTTGGTGTATATGCTGTTCTTTGCGAGAGTGCCACTGGAGAGTTTTCTGTTGAGCTGAAGCGTAATGAGAGTTTTCCAGTACTGGGTTTTGTATGTCGTAAGTTTTCTGTAGGCGCTCCAGCAAAAAAAACAAGCGTGGAGGGTTTCCTTTGCTGGCTTTGAGTTTCTCTGTGAGGTACAAACTTTCAGATCAAATGAAAAGAGATCACAGTTCATAGCTCAAGTGTGAAACCAGAGATGAAGCAGGTAGCAAGGCGAAAGCTAACTGAAGCTTAAACCGAAAATTTACACTGAAGTGTATCCTAAACTGAAATACTCCTTGCCAAAATATCTATCACTCTGGTGGCCTAGGAATCAGGGTAGTGGTGAGTTGTTTGGTTGACGGGAATCTCACAGGTTCAGCAGCGTGGATCTGTTGTTTTCAGAACAGCATGTGGGGTTCCTGGTTCAGTGCTCTAACTCCATTGTGTAAGAACGAAAGAAATTCATCACCTCTCCTTAATGCTATCTGGGGTTGAAAGGAGTTTATATGAGCATCATCACACTGAATTGTTTCGATGATTCAGAAAACGGAGTGCTCCCTCTGGGTGAGTACTTTGTTGGCTTTCTGGGGTTAGTCTGTAACACAGAATAACTTTCTTCCCTGGTGCTGAGTGGCACACTGGAATATTACTACCTGGCAGAAGGAAGCTCTCCCATGCTCCCTCCCAGATTTCATCAGTGTGCACTAAGAGAAAGCAACCACCTCACAGACTTCTTGCAGTATTTTCCTTGTAAACAGCGAGGTGGGAGCTCCTCCGTTCTGATCCTGAGTGGGAGTCAAGCAGAGCTGTGGGCAGCTTGTGGAGGTCTGCGTACTAGGTTTGGATACCTCGATTTTGGGGTTCCCGAGCTGCGCCTCATTTTCGAAGGGTAGGTAGCTCATGTGACTCCCGTTAAAGTCCGTGCGAGATCAGGAGCTCTGGATTCAGCCCACAGATGTCTCAAAGTGGGTGTTCTTAACATTCTTGATCTTAAGTTGGGTTCGTTTCCCGTCATGTGAAATGAGAGCGCTATTACCTGCCTTCAAACCAGATGCTCTACAGGGGCTTTGAAATGTAAAGCAGGACTGTGTGATATTGCCAGATCTCTAGATACTTTCAGCTGTGCTTTTTAGATGACATACAAATTAAAAATTGCAGAGTTGTGAATGTTGTATGTTTGATTTCCAACATTTACCACAAACCAGATAACTTTTCCGGGGAATTCATGCATCTGTAATGCTGGTGGCTGATCTTTTTAGAAACAGTGAATAACAATGTAGTTGGGTGTTTCAGAAAGGAAAGAAAACGCATGCAGGAGGCCTTGTATCGAGATTAATCTCTCAGGAATGCAGGGGGTTAACGGTCAGGCTGATTAATCACTGTTAATGAACCATCAGGAAATCTGTCAGGAAGTGGGTAAAAATTCCTGATGGCTGATGTGAAGCATTGTGTGGTGTGCTTTGGTTTTGATGTTTCCCAACTGATAGCCTACAGTGAGTGTAGTTCAGTTACCTCTTAAGTTCTCAAGGCATGTGAAGGACCAGATGACACGCTGCCCTTGTTTGGCTTGAGTAAGTGAGTGAGATGGAAAAACATTTTTTCACTGAAAAACACTTTTTCACTGGAAGGGTTATTAAACATTGGAACAGGCTGCCCAGGGAGGTGGTGGATTCACCATCCCTGGAGGTGTTAAGAAAAGGGTAGATGTGGTACTTAGGAACATGGTTTAGAAGTGGTTTTTGTCAGGGCAGGTTAATGGTTGGACTTGATGATCTTAAAGGTCCCTTCCAACCTCACCGATTCTATGATCCTCTGTTTTCCCTGTGTGTGGCTGTGCCAGTACCATGCGATATAAATGCAAGAAACTCGGGGATTGCTCCTTCCCATGGCTTCCCAGAACAGAGTCTGGAATAGTTACAGAAAGGGATCGTGATTGTTCCCTCATTCTCCCAGTTTGAGCCCACAGGGTACAGGGGGAAGAGTGGAACAGGCGGCTTTCCCTGTGTGAACAAGGAGCCAGAGTATTAGGACTTGGATACACAACTGAGTTAATGAATTGCCTGGTGTTGACCGAGGGTGAGGTTTCACAGTTGGCTTAAGCTGACCCAACATCATGCTGCTGCTGAAAGGAGTGTTTCTAACCTCTCCCTCCCCTGCACCGGACGGACTGGCTATCAGGCGGTGATACAGCAGCTTGCTGGTCTGGGTGGAAACTCAGGTCTCTTGGTCAGTGTTGGCTGGCTTCTTAGTCTTCAGACGGATCAGAGAACTGATCTGCCTGACTGCTTGGCCGCACGAGCGCTCCATCTGATGTAAGGGAGGGCGTGGGAACGTAAGACAAGGATAAAAACATGAGTGGGGACGGAGCCTTTCAGCAATAACATAACCGTGGATTGGCTTAAGCCTGTTATGAAACTGCAGTCTGAATCACTGGAGTTAGGAGTGCACTGTCAACCTACAGGGAATGCAAATTAAAAATGTGTTAGCTTACACCGCCCGCCGTTGTTAAACGGTGGCTGAATGCGGCCATTCTGCACGTGGCTGGGAGGAAGGAGCGTACGGTGGAGCAGCAGCCTAACAGTTCCCTGGGACTTGGTCTGGAACGCGCAGACCACCTCCGGCGGCGTCGGTGGGTGTTTGGGGAAGGCGGAGGGGAATAAGAAAGGCACAGCTGAGCACCGCTACCAGGGATTCTCTCTATATATTTTCCTTTAGCTTAAGGTAACACGTTCATGCTTGTCTTCATGACAAAACTCGGTCACCAAAGCGCAGATTAAGCACCGTAATGCAGCGGTGGATCCCGACCCTGCAGGTCTGGGGCACGGTGTGCTTCTCCTGGTACTTCTCCTTTACCTTCAACCCAAGGAGCTTTGCAGTGCTCTCAAAAGCCTAACTTAGGCCTAAAAAGGCGAGCCCTGCCATTTGTTTTGTGTTCGTTCGGTTTTTATTGCAAAATTTGGTAGTTCCGTGTTAAGGACTTTTTATCCATTTGTTCTGGCTCAAAACTCCATGCATAGGTACAGGAATAACTGGGCTAGTGGAAAATCTCTTTGTAATTTTCAAATATTTCAAGTTTTAGAGGTTTGTGTCCACAGATCTGCTCCCGTCAGCACAGCCGTGAGAGCCCCACCAGAATCTGTGGGTGCCTTACAAAGATGGTGGTCCTTCAACCCTGGACACCATGGGAGTAGTCACCCTTGTTAGGCCTTGAGCTTAGGAAATAGTTTGAAGAGAGTCAAATTAGTTTACTTGCAGGAGAGTTTCAATATAGTGGCGTTCATTTAATTTAAAGCCTGTCTTAATTCAAACTGCCAAAATACCTCTCCAGTGAAACATAAGGAAAAACAGGGATGGGGGGGATAATAACTCCCCAAAAAGAATTGGGGAAAAAAAAAAAAAAAAGTATTGCACAGGCAAATAAATGCAAAAGTCAAAAAACCAGCCAGTAACATTTCCAGAAATAAATCATTCTCCATCACATAGAGGATAAACATGGGCTGTTTCAGGGAGAAGGAAATCATAAAAATAAAGACCAAAAAAAAGCAAAGCTGTATAACTGATTCAACCGCTGTTACCAAGGGATATTTTACTCCCTGAGCACTTCAACTGAAATTATCTCTTAGCTGAGACATAGACCCTCTTGGCACAAGAGTGTCTGAATATATCCCGAAGGCTGGAAATGTTTCTCCAGTTCCACTAGTAACCTTTCATCACAGCACAGCCCAGGGATTCTTGCAGGGAGACATCGGCTTTCCCCACTTAAGAGGACCGGCTAGCGAGCATCTTTGCTGGCAGGTATTTTTGTGTTATGTAGGGCTAATTTGTAGTTCGGGTACAGCGTAGGCAGGGGTACAGCAAGGAATGTTGAGCAGATGTGACACAGAGCGATGACATCCTTAGCATAATCCGGTATCACACGGTTACGGAGTGCTATAAATACAAGAGGAATTCTCCAAGGCCCAATTCCTTCGGCAGAGCGGGTCGTCTCTGCGTTGCCATGCATTTAGACGGCACTCGATCAGTGCAATCCTCAGGCGGCGTGTGTTTGTGCTCCGCTGTGAACGCTCCTAGGAGACTATAAGCATCATTGCAAGCAATAGCGTTGATTCTACATTTTAACACGGTTTCTGACAGCTTTTGGATTGATGCTTTGATTTGTTCACTAAATGAAGAATTCATCATGATAGGCGTGCCGAATGTTTCTCTTACACAACACACCGTTCCTTTTAGGACTCGGTAGCGTGCTCTTACAATGTATTTAATGGAATGAATCCACGTACAGAGCGCGTACGCGGACTGTGACTTCTTGAAACCTCACCCGAGGAAAGTTTTCTGGGGTTGAGTAACAAGGTCAGGCTGCAGGAGCCCGAGCCCCCTCCTCTTCTCAGAGGGTTGCCATTACCCTCGCCCAGGAGGACAGGCAGGCTAGGAGAGAGAAGGCTGGGCAAGAGGTTGCCCTGGAACAACCCGGTGAACTGTAGCTTTTGGTCTCTTGGCCTCCCAATTATTTTTTGTTTGGTGAACACGTCATCTTACTGTATAAGTGAAAGGCATCCTATCATCCTACACGTGATTGATTGAAAAATGCTTTACGTGCTGGAAAGACGGTTGAACAATATAGTTTCCACTTACAAAGCACTTTCCTTAAAAAGCTTCTCAGGGCAGCGTAGGATAAAAATAGTTATACTAAAGTTGCAAACCAGCTTCTGACAAATCAGGACTAACAAAAGCTAAGGTATAAATAGAAGTGCTTTTGTGGGTTTTCTCTTTTCTAGAGGCACAGAATCTCACTCAGTGCTGGACTGTAACGAACAAAAATGCCCTTTTCCAGACACGCAGGAAAACAACGACCTTCCAGACTAGTGGCACAGAATACAAATAGCTTTTCAAAACTGCTTCAAAACCATAAAACTTAGTCAAAACCTTAACATTGTCATTTTAGAATGAGCCACGCCATATCAGACTAATTTTTTGATCCAATTCTTTATTTTATTTCACACAAACAGCATCTCCCGCTTTAGAGAAAGGTTAAACAAGTTACATTTTTATAACTATGGAGTGAATTGTCTTCAGGCACTCAAGGATATGAGTGAGGATTATCTCGAAGTCTGCAATGTACTAGGATTCCTGGAAGGCAAATGCTGAAGAATGTAAAATATTACATGTTCTGTGTTTGTCAGCGGGCAGAATAAATGCACCTTACTGGTCATTTTCAAAATTCATTATTTTTGCAAAGTGGGTTGGTTGTTGGGTTTTATTTTTCCTTATAGCAGGCTAAATGTAAAGCCAGTTAATTCAGAGCTTGGATAATCTTGATTTTATTCTGAGCCTGTTCCTTCTGCTCTGTGCTGACCTTTTCTGAATCTGCCAAACCCAACGTAGTTTAATCCACAAGGCCAAAGAGGGAAGGTCTGTTTCTCTAAGCCAAAAATAGTTCTTATCGCAGCTAACCTCGCGGCTGAATCGGTTCTGCTATTGCTCTTTAAGTCATGTTTGACCAGCCGTGTTTGCACAGAGCAGAAGCAAGGCTGAAGAGGGCATCTGCATCATCAGGCCGATGCATGCCGCTGCTTTCAGTGTGGTACCTCCTAGATTGAAAACACCCACCCCCCAAAAAAACCCCATTTCCTTACCAACAGCTGGATTTATGATACCCTTGGGGTCTCTGGTAGCTGAGCTTTAGAGATACTGACTGCCTCAGTCTGTGTATGGGAAATCAGGGTTTCAGCGAGAGTTCACTGCCATCAAATCCTTCTGTACATTCTCCAGCCATCCCACGATCTTTTCTCTTGCAAAAAAAAATACTGGGGGGCCTTTTTCCATTCCACATGGAAGTCTGCTTTTCACCCCGCTTTCCACCTTTGTGGTCATTGAACATGTTTCAGCCTCACCACAAGGGAGATCCACGGCCGTCTCGCCACCTCAGAGCATCCCCCAGAAGCGGAGCGGCAGGGTAACGCTGCAGGGAGAATGTGCGTTCCGCCTCCCCATCATCCCAGCTCGGGCCTGGGTCATGTGCGGTTAGTCTGGTTAGTCTTTTTTTTCCTGCAGCAGCAAACGGTGCAGCAATTATTTGGGGCAGTATTTAGTTACCTCCATTAAAAAAAAAAAATTAAAAAGGATCAAAAAGACAGTATGCTGCTCCAGGCTGCCGCCGCCGAGTAATAGTTTATGCTACATGACACCAGATATTCTGAGTATTCCTCATTAAAATAATATTTGGCCACTTCCACTACCCAGTGATCACTGTATGAGAAATATTTGATGTAAAAATGACACGTTCTTCCTGCTAGAGCTCCGGCATAACCCATCCGCTTGCTGAAATTCTACCTCTGTCTGTAACAGAAGCGCCAAAATAGTTTTAATAATTAATCATGCACTGATTAGATTATAAACTCTGAGATGGGCCGGAGATTTTTGCATTATGCATCAGACAAAAGGCACTGGCAATGCTTAACTAGCAGTCACCTGCTCCTGCTCCACCTGCCATTGTGGGAGCACCCTGGAAACCAGGAGGGAGACAAAGGCCCAACAGAAATTGATAAAAACCTTCACCTGCCCCTGGTGGGTTCAGGAATAGAGAACTGTTGAAACAGGTGCTGCTACAGCTGCATGCCGGGGTTCGGCTTCATTAACACGTACTTTGCCGGGCCACGCTTTCCGTCCTACCCCCACCGCGAAGGCGACGCCAGACAGCGTCCAAACTTGAGGCTGAGCGAGAGTTAAGCAGGGATTTTCCTGCCTGGGCACAGCCGTGCAAACGGCTGCTGTGGAAGGGCTGGGCGAGGGGAGACAAAGGCAGGGCGAGGGCACCCCTGTCCCGCACACACCCCCTGGGTGCTCGCCCCCCTGCGCTCACCCAGCCCTGGCAGCTGCTTGTTACAGAGCTTTGCGGAAATGCTTTTTTTTTTTTTTGCCGGAATGATATTACGTGCAGCTGATTTTAGGGTAAGCAGGAGTTTTTACACTGAGAAGTGATAGACCTTAAAACTGGAAAATTACTTCCTAGACTTAACTTCCAGTTAGAAATTTTGCTGGGCTATCATAACTAACTTTTTTTCCAGGCCCTCTGCTCTTCTCCTGTGACTCTTGGGGCCTATTTGTTACAAGTTCGGGGGTCAAACCCCTCAGGGGAGGTAGTCCATAGGCTGGTTCTTGAATTAAATAGGGTATTAATTAGGGTATTATAATAGGGTATAAAAATAGGGAATTAATTAGGGTATTACACTGGACACACCGTGTCCAGTGTAACACTTTTACTGATATAAAAGCATGATTAAAAAAAGAGGGGACCTTAGAACCAGTTTTAAGGTATCAACAGGAATTGTTATCATTCCAGCCAATTTTAGGGGAGGAGGGGTAACGGACACTGTGGAATGAAATGAGCAAGTCAAGTTAAAAATGATTCATTTTGCCAGTTGTTGAGGACACTACAGAGCACCGAACGTCGCAAAACAAGAGTTATTGTTAAAAAGCACTCAGGAGGCGAACAGTTGTCATCCCCGGCGGGTGGGAGGAGAATTAGCGGTCTCTGGGCTAGAGGGTCAGAGCAATCCGGGGCACGGCCGGCGCACGGCACATTCCCCGGCTGCTGAGGGCTCATAGAGGGTCAGGCAGCTCTCCTTGGGAAAGGAGGCCTGGGACAGGTAACTCCAGAGGGACAGAGCTCCAGGTGACCGCCACCGCCCTCTGCCCCCCGTAGTCAAACCCAGCACAGGCGGCAAAGCTTGTGCCAGGAGTGAGAGTGGTTTCTGTGACAGACACAGCATAGACCTTCGTGAGTGGGACCTTTTTGATGAACAACAGCTAAGTTCTGAAGGCATCAAAATGTATCGTTCTGCAATTAGGAATTCACAGATGCCACAAGCCACACGGCTTATTTTTTTTCCCCTTTTCTCTGCCCCTTCTACCACTGCCCTTTATGAAAAACAGAAGTTAAATGAGAGAAAAATAGCTTTAATGAAATGCTCAGGTTGAGAAATCAAAATCGGACGCTCCAACAACAGGAAGTTTCAAAATCAATGTTTGTAACAGCGTGTTGCTGAACCGTAGCACACTTTTTTTTTAAAGTTTAAGCCATATTACAATCTGTACCTTGAGTCAAGAGCTGGGCGCGAAGATTGTATCGCGGTGTCAGTTTAACATGGCAGAACTTCCTAGGAATACAAAAGTGAATTGAACTCAACCCCTGAACAATTTCCTGACTCCTGCAATCAGTGCTGCAACTTGTGTCTTTCCAGTAAATGCATCTGAATTGTTTCCCTGTGCAAATACGCTTAAACTTCTTTATTATTTTTTTCTAGGGAGCCGGAGACAGTTTTGTGGGAGCACTGGCCTTCTACCTGGCTTACTATCCCAAGTTAGCCATGGAGGAAATGATCAGGAAGTCTAACTGCGTCGCATCAGTGAGCGTCCAGGCATCAGGGACACAATCTTCATATCCTTACAGGAAGGACTTGCCTCAGGACCTTTTCTAATTGACATTGTCTGGCTCAACATGCTGATTTTATCTTATCCCAGACAGCATTATTCTCCTGACTGCACGGAGGTTCTCCTCTGCCAACTGGAAAGACCAGGAAAGTCTCTTTGCTTCTTATTTGAGGAATCCTATTAGTTCCCGTTCTACAACAGTCAGATGGGGTGAGGGTGGTGGGTCTTCCAAACACAGCACAGCAGGTCTCTCTGGCCCCACACACAACCCTTGGCCTTGAGGCCATCCCACACGATGCGCTACACTGCAAAACACCTGGAGGCTATTGGGCTCCTGGAAGTATTTTTCCATGATTTTAATCAGAACTTATGATGTGCCATGCGGTACACTTTGGTACATGCTTTATACTGAGGTAGACTTTGAAAAAATGTTTCTAGCCATATTGCTCTAAACATAGGTGAGCTAATTAAGGAAGAAAATCTTCCACAGACATCTGAGAACTCTGCCCACGTGCATTCTTCATGCTTGACAAAAAATCCAGGAGTGAAAAATCTGTCCTACTTACCTGGCCCTTACCTGGTCCTCCGTACCTAATACAGACCTTTACCCATGGTCACAGCTTACCCAGAAGCTCATCTTATTTCACCAGGCTCCCACTGCTTCTTGCTTTCCTAGGAAGAAGCTGGTGCAACACTACCCCTCCAAGGAATGACACCAGTTTGTGGTCACTACTGTTGAATCTGTGGCTGGTAGGTTAGAAAAGCTTGCAATCCTGCCAT
Organism: Rhinoptilus africanus; assembly: GCA_013400135.1. NCBI lineage: Eukaryota > Metazoa > Chordata > Aves > Charadriiformes > Glareolidae > Rhinoptilus > Rhinoptilus africanus. The sequence goes on along the minus strand of VXBO01010713.1, from coordinate 30,911 downwards.
TGAACTCCTGCTGTGGAAAAATGTTAATTTTTATTGCCTTATAAAACAATAGTTCCTTTGAAGATTACAGCCTCTTTCACAATGGAAAACACAGACAATGGGATTTGCTATTTAATTTTTTTTTAATTGAGTACTGTAAAAATAACTCAAAAGATAAATAAATGTTACTGTGATGATCTATGTCCAGACATTAAGAATTTTCTCTCTCTACATTGTTTTATTCACAATGGCCTTCAAATCACAGGAGACGGTGATCCCAGTTCATTTCCTCTCTTTTCAGCCCATGTCGCTCGATTTCTGAATCAGCATTCACCCCGTCCTCCCCTCAAACCGTTCTCTCCTCGTGCATAAATCAAGTCTAGTCATTGTTCAGAGAGAGCGGATTTTTCTCTTCTCTGTGAAGAGGACACGTTGTTTTGCTATAGGGAAAAAAAGAATCTGCTAAAAAGCTTGAAGTGTTAAGATGCAATTCAACGAGCCCACATCCCTTTCTCCTGGCTGCCTTCGCTGCTTAGATGAGTGTGGAGCAACTGACTGGCACGGCGCTGCTGTTAAACAACTCTTGAAGGAGTTTAGTAGTGCTTTCGCTTTTACCGCGTGCAATTTTTAGTTCTTAAGAGGTCCATTTTACCTCTGTGAAAATAAGTATCAGGATTTGAGTGGCTGAAAACATTCAACAGCTGCTCTGTGTGACTATTCTGAGTCACAGCTACTCGAGGCAGGGACAAAAATAGGTTCTCACTGCTTTCTACTACTCTTCAGCTTCAGAGCCCAAACAACTACAGATGATGAGCTGGATCTAGTCAGTCTCACAGACTGACTGCAAAGTTAACGAAGCATCCTGTGGATCTCTCAAGGAGGCACAAACTGACCCTGCCTCCAACGCCTGATTCCAGCAAAGTCAGTTCAGCTACAGGTTAAGCATAGTCAATGCATCACTAAAAAAAAAAAAATTAAATTTAAAAAGAAAATCAAAGCAGAGCTTAACGATGCCCTTTGAAAAGCACCACTGTTCCCACTGAACTTCATCATATGAATTCCTTTGAAAGCTCCGCAAGAGCAATCCACACAATAACAAAATCTCTTCTTCCACATCAAAGTTTCGCTTTAAGAAATACTGTAACTTAGTAACACATTCTGTTGCTGCAGTGAGGAGGTAGTGAAACTTGGGCACTACTGCCGCTACTTCACTAAAAAGCTTCATTCTGTGGAGGTCCCAGGTTTTTGAGAAGTACAAAACAGAAGGTGAAAATGCATGCCAAGTGAAAACGCTTCCTAACATATTCCTGATGTGAGTTGGTATCTAGACTCAAATTTACTTCCCTTCACACATGCAGCACTTTCTCACATCAATTTCTCACTTGTGTTCTACTACAGGCTACAAAGATCAGAGCTTTTTTTTCTTAATTACTTCCAATTTCGTACTTCAACAACCTACTACATGTTCTGCGACAGAGCTCTACTTTGCCTGAGCTCTCCACTCTCTCTACATTTTCTACAAGTTGCGAAGCTTCTGGAGGATCACTTTGCACAATTTAAACTTTTCTGACTCAAGAAAATTATGCCAGTGATCTCTGATTCCCCTTCTGTATGGAACTGAGGAGACAGCGCGAGGGCTCTGATGAGAGCATACTGCTGCTCTGCTGGTTTCTCTCACCTGCCATAAAGCTCCTGTACTGTTAGATCTGAGGGGCAGAAGGTTAGTCATCTAACAAGAACACAAAATCATAAGAAAATATAAGCTTGAACCATGTAACTACTGGCTGTGCGTGATGTTAGCTACTTAGAGCTGCTTAATACATTTCTTTACTCTGTAGATTCGAATACGCCTTTTTTGCAGTAACTCCACCATGCTATTTCTAGCATGGCCTGGTTTAAATTCTAAGTTTCCCCAAATTCAGCCTTTTAACATAAAATTAAGCTGTTTAACGTTAACTACAGACTAGTTCCTCCCTCAGAAACTTCAGGTCTTAGTCACCTTTCAAAAAGCTTGGTGAGCAAAATGCAGTTTGGCAAGTGCTATAACCCCCCAAAAAATCAGGTTCTTAAACTGAGAAATTCTATCTGCAAGGACCAGAGGAACATAAAAGAACCCACAAACTGTCATCTGGCATCATTTGTGGAGGAGGAAGACCTTGTGTTTATTTTTTTAAAAGTCCATTTTGTAAGCGATGGTTAAAATTTATTATCTATAGAGCACCCATGGCAGCTTAACAGAACGTTTCTCTTGATGCATACTTCGTGGCTGCTTGTTGGAGGTAGCACAGTCTAGCAAACCACACAAAGAAACAGAGTGAAAGAACTCCTGTGTCGCTTTGCTTTGCCACTGACATGTGGCATGGCTGTCATCAGAGACTCTGATGTGTCAGGCGAGTCATTACTTTGTTTCACTACCACAATCTGTAAAATGAGGGCAACGTTTACGTCCCACTGGAATGTCATGAAGAACAGCAACTGTACAGTCATCTGAGTATGAAACATGTTACGACATATTCTGCTTAGATGGGAAAAATGCTGTTATATCCAAATCTTTTGCCCCCCACAATTAGAGAAGCTCATACAAAGCAGGCTGACTTCTTCCCTAAGCTCTCTTACCGATGGGATCGTATCTCAGCAGGACCAGTTTTTCCTGCAGACGGAGTCTCCTGATGTCGAAACAGAAGCCTGTCTTGGCTGCACTTTTCATCCTCACCAGAATGTACCTAAAGGCACAAGGAACGTCTCTGTGTCAGTGCACAGGCACACAGCAACGGCCCACCATGTGTCTGCCAGGGCATGACCAAGCATGACAAGCTTTTAGCATAAACAATTTGACACAATCACAAAAGATAACTGCCTTTCCATTTCATGGATGTTCTGGATGGGAGTATCAATGCTATACACTAAATTTATAACACACACAGAGAGACCACTATAAACCATAAGCTCCAGCATCAAGTTTAAGTAAGTAACTCCTGAAGAGAATATAAGCTCAGAGAGAAGTAGCTCCTCCACAAAACACTGAGCGGGTAGGAAGAAAAACAGGAGAGAGAGAGGGGAGAGAGGGGAAAAATCGGCATACAATTGAGTGACTATGGCTGAAAAGATAATAGCAAGAGAGGAAGGATGACAGCAGTTAAAGATGTTCAGGCTGTAGATAACATTGTATCACAGACTCACTTCCACATGCAGAGAGGAACCCCAGCAGATAGGATGGAACAAGAGGCATGCAAAAGGAGAAGCAAGGCCCCTTGGCACTGTCCGCCCCGCTAGAGATACGGGGCTTGATGTTAACCGAACCACTGGAAGCTGCTCCCCTCCAGCGGGCTCCCAGTTTGTGGGGTGGACTGGCAGCAGCTGCAGCGTCCCTGGGAGCTGGGCAAGCCAGGACACTGAGAAAGCTGCCACCACCACCCTGACCTTGCAAGTATGTTGAGATCCGTGCAACTTCCCAGACACAGGGTACCTTCTGAAGTTTCAAAAGAAAGGTCAAACCCTTTAAGCAGTCTGTAAATTGCATCTTTCTCTTCCATTACAATAAAGAGATGGATACATCTCTGCACGTGGGAATTCAATTCATGTTCCTTGATTTTCCTGCCTGTAATACAAAATGGTCTGTCAAAATTAACCCTGCAGAGGCATCCATTCTTCCTCATTGGTGTAGCTCCAACCCGCGTACTTCGTTGAGCTCTCCCTTTTCAACTTTGCAATCTAATTTACCGTTGAGTTCCAAACAAACAGAAAACCAATGGATTCCTGCAGACCAACCAAGCAAGCACAGTCTAGAGATTATCCCCGATTACTGTCCCCCTCTTCTGTACGCTACTGCAGGTGTGATGTGTAGCACCAGTAACCACACAGACTCCTTCCCCAATACCTCACCCACTTCCTCAAAGCCTCTGCCCAGTTTCCCCTTTCTGGGGGAGTCAGTGGTATCACTATGACCAGGTCTTTAAATTCTTGTGCACCACATATTTGAGGGTTAAGCCCTTTCTGAACAATACACCTTTTTCAGAAAACTTGCTGCCCAGTGAAGAAAGGTAACTAGGAGTAGAGGCAGAAAAGAACAGTGGAAAGCTATCGGGACACGGGGAGAAAACCCAAGGGTGGCACAGAAGGATAAATAATATAAGGAGAAAACATGTTCCTCAAGTATATATGGGATTATACAAAGAACAGAGAAAGGAAAATCAGGAAGAAAAAGGAGAGGGGAGGGAGAAAACCAAATCATTACATTAACAATAGTAATACCATTTTTTAAAGGCTACTTTTTCACCTCGCAGAAACATTCTGCTTTGTTGTGTTTGTTTCTGCAAACACATAACAGTAGAATGTGAAGATGTCAAACTGCTCTCTTCCCTGACAGGCACATACTTAGGAAGTGCTTTCTTAATTTAAAACCCTGATAATTGCACAGAAATCCTGTAACCGAAGAATCTCTTCAAACCCAGTAATTGGTTGGTACTGGCTCTCTCAGGGGCTGATTCTTCAAAAACAGAAAGCGTATCAAAAGCCATAGTTCCTGAGGTTGTGCAGTACCAAATACAATACATTTGCACAGAATACAACTTCTGAGAATCAGAAGGCAGGAATGTATTCACATAAATGTATCAGTTTAGCCCCTTTGATTTGTCTAACTGATTTTTTTACAGATCATATCTTGGATGCAAGTCATTCTCTCCACATGATCTTGTCTCCTTGCATCCACACTGTAAGACTGCTGGTGTGATGGAAGTAGTTATTCCTTCCTTTCCAACTCTTAACACGCATCAGCATTCTTTACAGGTCAAGAGACGGTGACTGATTTTCTTCCAACGCCCACTACCATCTCTGCTGAGCTGAGCTACAGGGCAAATCAAGAGGCCCAGAGCACTGACTGCACCCTGTCCACTCCTCACGTATCGACGTATAAACGCAATACAAGCGTGAAGCGTTCTGCACCCTGCCTACGAGAAAGGTCCACAGCACCTGCCCAAAGCCCAGCCCACAGGCAGCAAAGACGCACTCTGTACCTCAGCTTGCCCTCCTTCGCTAAAAAAATACGAAAGGTAAACAAGAGGAAGATGACGTGGGTCATTTATAGCCTCTCTTTAATCATAAAGCACAGAGGCATGCTTCTCCTGCGCAGGGCACTTGGGATATTAAAGCTCAGTTCAACGCAACAGCCTGTAAGACAAAACGTGCCTTTGCTACATTTTTAGAACCTAGTGGGGTTTCTGCACCATTCTGTACCTACCTGTGAACAGACACATGCAGGACAGAGAGGACGCAGACAGACTCAAGGACTGAATATCAAAAAATTCTAGAGAAGCCTAATACTTTGTAAAATCACTTGAAGATAGAGAGTTGTAGCAGAAATCATGAGGAAAGCACCACTTACTTAGATTTGCTCTTGGCCACTGTTTTTTTGGAGCATGAAAAAGAGAAAAAAAAAGAAGAAACAGTTATCTTTTTATCTCATTTCCCTTATAAGCAAAATATAAAGATTAAGAGTTTTCCACTACTTGTCTTTGCAATTGCCCCACATAGATTGTGCAGAGATTTACTGTCACAAAAAAAAAAAGCCCTACATCCTTCCATCTACGTGCTCCCAGTTGCCTGCTCTTTCTTCCATCATACCGCCTTTACAAGCCTCTGTGCAAACGCAGCGCCTAGCGCAACAGACTGCACTTGCTGCAGCCTCCAGATGTTTTCAACATACAGCTTCAACGCTGCATACGAATCCCCTAGATGAAGACACAGTTAAGGCAGGTATGAACTAACGCTGCAGTCCCACTCTCCCCTACTTGCTCACGCCCACCCCTGCTCCGCTTCCTACCCTAGTGCCAACGCCAAGGTTTGCGTGGCCGTGAGGTGAACTGGACCAGAGAGCTGTTCTTGGTTGAGAGTAACCTTCTCCCATGCCTGGTTTTAGGCCCATAACCCACCATTATTGGATGAAACGGGCAGAATTCTTTTTTTTCTGTCAGTGAATTTAAATTAATTATAAATCTCCAGCATAAATGTAAAAAAAAAACAAACAAAAAAACCCACAAAGAATTTTTAAAATTGCTCCTCTATATCCTGTCTGAGCAATTCTTGTTCAGGCCTTCGTGAGTGTCAGGCCAGGCTCCTCTCACACCCTTCCTTCGCCACACCCCAAGCTTATCCACATGAGGCCAAGGGCACGTTCCCCACCTCCTTCCCGCCACTGCCCCGCTCCATCCCACACCTTCCCGTTTTTCCCCCCCCAAAAAAAGCTGACGCTTCTTGACCTCGCTTCCGAGGGCTGGCGGGTCCCGCTCCCCTCGCCTTCCCCGCCCCGGCACCTGGCACCGGGCCTAGCGCTCTGCCCCCTGACACCCCGCCGCCGGCCCCGGCCCCTCAGGGGAACCCGCCACCGGGCCCCGGCCTC
>VXBO01010713.1:0-24497 GCA_013400135.1 Rhinoptilus africanus | reverse complement strand
CGGGGGGGGCGCAGCCTCCCCAGCAGCCCCACAGCCGTGGGGTGTGAGGGTGGGCCTGCGCCCCCCGGGCGGCAGCGGACCCGGGGCCTGCCCCGCAGGAGGCTCGTCCACCCCTCGGCGCATCTGTGAACCGCCGCCGGGCTTTGTGCCCCTTTCGTATGAAAAAAGGGGGTACTGCTGTGGCATCCCAGCCCCCGAGGCAGCTAAACCTAGCGGTATTTATGAGATACTGTGCAAAAACAGCGGGCAGGGAGGCTATGAGGGCACCAAGGCAAGTTTTCCTGTTCTTCTGAGCAGTTAGATAATGAATTGTAAGTTATTATCCTCTAAAGAAGTCACAGAAGGTCCGCAGCTTACTTCTCCCTCTCCCACCCTTTAGGTAATCTCTTAATGAAGGAATTCAAGTCCTTGAATATTTAGCAGTTACTAAGGAAATAAAAATGTCAGCTTGACATATTCAGATGGAAAGCAAGGCTTAGACTGTATAATAACATGCAGTTAATTTTATATTCTATGGCATGAAAACAAGTGGGTGACCCTATAAAAGACTGGAGCAAGACGACATCTCAAGGAAAGCAGCATTGCTCAGGTCGAGTGTTCTCTTCATAAGAGTGTTCCTTATTTCCATTCAATTATTTCCAAATACTTCCTCTTAACGATACAGCATTTCAATCTTTACTATTTGGCCTTCAGAAGTATAAATCTAGTAGTTATATAATATGCCCATGAATATCGGTGAGAACTCGAAAACATTCAGGATGATAAAATGTGAGTGCTGTAAGACTTCTTCTCTTTGATGTGTGTTATTGCCTAAGTCAGAGCACAGACTGAAATGGAATGGGATTGCCAACCTCCTGACTTCACTGCCAGGAATATAAATCAACATTAAAGATGATTTTTAAATGAAATAGCAAGTTAAACATTTGTACAAACACATCATAAAATAGAGGTTATACTGCCTCTTTTTAAACCTCTTGCCTGCTGGCAAAAATAAAACTGTTCCAGTGACATTTTCTCTGCTCTGCTGTGACAAGGGCTGCATAAATATAGACACTGGGGATTAGAATAGACTTCAGCAATCTTTGACTTCCTTTCTAGCAGCCTCTTCTGCAGACAGTTTTCCATAGCTATGGAATAAAAACAGGGAGTCTAAAACTTGTGTATATGGCACGGTGGTGACAGTATAGCATGTCCCTGATGGCAGTAGTCATAGCTAACCCTGGGGAAAATGCGTCCTGGCTGGAGGAAAGGGGAGAGTCAGAATTTCTGACCCTAACTCCGATACACGTTTGCTGTATGGGCTAGGATAATTGTATACTTTGAGATACTCGATGGCGCTGGCAACGCAAATGCAGATTTTCCCTTCAACTTTGCCTGGAGAAAGCAAGGAGTGTGATGAACTGCAATGCCAGCCTAGATAATTCTTATGCTTGCTTAAAGAGAAGTCACTCATGTCTCCAGCGGAGAAGCTGCTGGTGCCAAACTGATCAGTGTCACTCAGAATTAAACACAGGGTGGGCTTTTCTTCAGCTAGAAAAACAGCAATTTCTCACGTTATAATCTCACTGATTCTTTCCATTTTTATGCTTTCCATTCTAGGCTGAGCCCTCTTTTACCTCCAGGAAGTGAGGAGATGGCTGCTTCTTGCCAAGACAGGTCAGGTTGCTGGAACACACTGGGCAAGCAAGGGGCTTGTGTCCAAGGTTGTCAGGGGTGACGCTTCTTCAAGCACGCATGGCGTTTTAAGTCAGTCATCACTTCAAAAAGTCGCAGGAAAGGAGAGAGGGGAGCAGATGAAATGTTTGCAAGGTAAATATCCTCTTGGCACTGTATTTTCTACATGAGTTACTGTCAATTAACGCATACAAAAACCCAATGCTGGAAACAAGAGAATAACACTCTAAAGCCTGGGAAAAGCTCCACGTGTCCTTCCTGGTTTCCCACAAAAAAACAGGCAAACAGCTAACTAAGCCAAAAAATGCACACAGCTCGGTGGACAGAGTTTTAAAACAGGCAGGCTATTTTCTCCTCTCTTCTTGCTTTCTCTTTCTCAGCGTGTTACAACTTAGCAGGGTTCTTGCTGTCCACAGTGTTAAACAAACACTCACGAGCACTATTGTGCAAATCACTCATCCTAGATAACAGATGGATTTTTACATTCTTTCTGCATATCTGAATCCATTATGCCAAAAGGGCCCAGAAGAAAGTGGGCATTAGCTTAATGCAGCCCTGAAAAAGGAACTGTCCAGGTCAGGAGAGCAGGAATGATAGAAAGAGCCATCTAAATTGCTAAATCACTTTGAGCCGGTGACCAAATCCATTTCAGCTGCTGGTCTGTTTGAAGTGAGCTGGTGGTGGCCTTTAGCCCAGTTCCTAGGGGTGTCCATGGCACAGTGTATTTACTGGCAACCTTATTAGAAAAGCCAGAAGAGCCATGGGCTTGGACTTCTCCCTTTTCACCTCCAGAGCTTAGTCCCCCCAGATCATATACAGAGCACTCTGGTGTGATAGGTTGGGGCACGGCTCCATTTTCAGGGCTTTACCTGTTCCCTGCTTATTTCTTCCAGAGCACTGGCCTCTGGATCTGTTCCTGGAGCTCCCTTCCCCAGCACTGACGTCATTCGTATGTAAAGGGGGAAGAACAAAGACAGCACTCGCCTGTTTTCTTGTGTGATTTTTCAATACCCATTTCCCAATCCCGACGTCCAAAGTAACAACATCCTTTCAAACCGCCCCCTCTTGAAATGCCACAGTAGTCAAACAGCTGCAAATCAAAACACCTTGTAAACAAGTGACTGAAATCCCGTGGGATGCCCGAGGGCTTGGGCACGTCTCAGAGTGATTATAGTTCCTGCTATACAAATTGGAGTCCATGTAGCACAGTTTGTGCCAGCTCCAAGCTCTTGCTTTTTATTTTTAGTCCTGTTTGTCAAGGGGTTCTCATGATAAAAAGAATGACGTTCGGTATCAGTGATACACAGATAAAATTAGGTAGTAGCCGGAAGTGATCGTACGACTAATCCTCCCCACTGAGACTTTTTCCACGGGATTTGGGATCCTGTGGGCCTCAAGGACAGCTTTTCTTTGGGTGAATTTCACTTCCCATCAGCAGGCAGCTGAAAAATTGGACTCGCATGGGATGTATGTGGTGAGCCTCATGCAAAGAAATGAATGTCATTGTCATTGCTTATGCCGACAGCTGGGACCATCTGGGACACTAAAGACAACATTGTCTAGATGTGTATAGCTGATCGAAGTTTGTTTTTAGCAAGCCTCTAAACCTTCTTCCCTTTTTGGGGCAACAAAACAAGGCTTTTGTCTTCCACGCATGGATTTTTCTGCACCGAGCAGCTTAAGTCATCATCAAGGCTCAGTCGTGAGACTTTCTAGTCCCCCAGACATAAGTCACCCACACTGATGCTGAAGATGTTATTCCTTTCTTTGGAAGAAGCAACAGCCTGTGGGGAGGACGGCATAGCAGGTGCATTAAATTACATCTCTAAAGCAGATCTTCTCTCAGGAGAACAGGATCAGTTCTCATTTGTTTTGGCTTTTTTTTCCCCACTCTGAACTTTGGATTGCTTTTATTTTTACTACGCCGTAAAATAGGAAACTATAAGAGGTTAACCAGTCAGCAAGCACTCTCTGTTGCTTAGAAATACGGAATGCAACTGGGCAGTGCACCTAGTGCACCATCAGAGGAAGGCACGATTGGTGGCCGTGTGGCACAAAGGGGTTTAGCTGTGGTATTGTGGCAAAAGAGTGTATCAAAACCAAAGCTGTGAACCTGAAAGGCCAGTTACTTTTAAGCAGGGTAGGTAAAAGCAAAGGGAGAAGATAATTAGGTAATGTGAACACAGTGTGACACAGATAGGGAATGGAATTTTTTTTCCTCCTATAGCTTATTGGAGGAGAGTAGCTCAAGCGCCTGGACATGGTTCATTTTATGTCAAAAATCTACTGTGGAATGGTTTATCACTCCTATCACTTCTTGGCAAAGGAGGCATCTTCAACTTTAAGCCAGAGCGATCAGCTCTAAGTGAAAACAGGTTCAAGTGTGGCAAGTGGATGTGGTCCTGTCCATTTCTGAATTCTAAAATAAAAAATAAAAATCTTCTAGAGAACCAGAAGGACAGGATCCTTCTGCATCCCATGGCCTTTCTAAAGATTCTCTCCCTTGGAAGTAGGTCGTAGGGTTCAAAGCTGTTTCTCAAGTGCTGCTGTGTAGTATTGCCTTGATGTCATGCATCTTTATAAACAAGTTATTATTTCATTCAGTGTTTTGGGAAATGATGGGACTGGAACAATACACCCACAGAAGTTCCCTCCCTTATCCCAGCAGGCTCTTTAGTGAGCTGCTTATGAGCTGTACCTCTCTAACCGATGGCTGGCTGGCTGGCTGTCTATGTCTGGTAATAGTGTGTCTGGGGAACTTGGAGTAGGAATATTGATGGATTTCATGAAGGGCGGAGCGCTGGGATGGAGGAGATGGACATAAATTTGCGGTGTCATGTGGTTTGATGGCTGCTTGATCTGAGAACCCCGGGCTGAGAAGGCCCCAGGGCTTCATCGCTGCAAACACTGAATGCATCATCATTCCTTTTTCTACACGTTTGTGCTTCTGAAGCCAGTCAGTCATTTACACCTGCTGGGATAGCAGAAAAACAGAGTTAAGCAGGGCAGTGTTCCATTCATTTCTGTCTGCTTAGCTCAGGTTCAAGCTAGACCTGGGATGAATACTTTAAAAAAATAGGAATAATCATAAAGAAACAAGTACTAGAAATGAGGTTCAGCAAGAGCGTATGTAGAAATCTGTTTGAAGTCTTAGGCTCTTGCATAACTCTCTCTGGCCAGTTCCCTAAACTTTTTTTCATCTTCTGTAGTCTCCCTAGACCTATTTCATTTAAAAACATACAAACGCTTTGAAAGTTCTGATGACGCACAATGTGTATGGTGTGACCTTTGCATAGTCTCTGCAAAAAGATTGTCTTTCCTCTTTCTATTTCATAAGCACTGCCCATCTGGCCTTGCCCTGTCATATCCCTGGATATGAAGAAATAGTCTCCCTCCTGTAAAGGGGAGGTAGTCCATTCAGTTAGCAAGTTAAGGATGGTAGCTGTGTGATGGCCTCTTATAAGGTATTTGTTGATCAGCGAAGGTATACGTACGCTCCAGTCTCCTTTTAGCCCATGTTAAATTCTTCAGTGCTGTCAGACTACTAGATCAAATAATTTAAAGGTAGCTCAAACTAACTAGCTGGAAGTATTCCTTGTCTGGCAAAGAACAAGCTATTTCCCCACATCATTAGGTAGACCAAGATATTCTTCAAGTGGCCACAAAACAAAGCTAGACTGAATCACAGGTTTTTGCCAACAGTTATCCTACCTAAAGGCACCAGAAAAACCTTCCATTTTTTTTACAACTTTTAGAACATGTGCTCTAATCTCGCCATTACAGGAAAAACTTCCCGACTGTGAAGATCAATAAGAAACTAGGTCTTGCTCCCTAAAGGTAACTGATCCCATAACTCTAGTCCAGTTCTTTAAGGGTGCCTTGCTATCTAGCCTACCCTCAGTAAGTGTCCAAGGGGTGTCCAAGCTGCACAAGAATCATATATGTAAATATGATGAAGACCTGTTCCATAGCACCTGACCTTAGATAAATTCCTGTCCAAGCATTCTGCCTGCTCACATGACCCAGGCCATACTCCAGACGGAGTGGGAGAAAACTGTTGGGTTGATATTCCCAGCCCTGCCCTGCACTAGCTTCTGATGACCTAGTTCTGGGTAACTGAAGATCTCACTGCTTCCTTGGTACAAAAATAATCTTGCATAATTTTGAAATCATGATGCTCCCATTGAAGAGTGCACATAATCCAATACTGCCTGCAGTGACCTCATGCCTGTATGTAAAATGGTGGTCAGGGCATTTCACGCCAGCACTAAACCAGAAGGATTTACTGGAATGGGATTAAATTTGTTTTTAAAGTGTCTGCAGAGCCGAATCAATTCCAAGGGTTTTCTGAGCTGCTGAACAACCAGAGGCGATCATTGCACTTCTCTGTTGCCAGTTGTAGCCTTTTACCTCTTCTAGACAGGGGTTGTCTTCTACTCTGTATTTGTACAGCTACTGGTTTTGTAGGGTGCCACCCCACCTGATCCTCTGCACCACTGTGGTGGTATTGGGTGCCTCCACTTGCAGGACAGTCAGCAGGACGCCTCGCCAGCTGCCCTCCTGCCTGTGATACCTGTGGGTGAAATACAGACAAATGCATCTGAGCTGGATGTACATCTGACGCCAACTGCATCTGGCAACTGCTCCGGCACTGCAGAGGACTGCCCCAGGATTTCTAGTTATTTATAATTTCACATCAGATTGGACGCAGTTGCTCCTGGTTAGAGATCTTTTTGCAATAACAAACTAAGATTACATGAAGAGCTTAAAAAAGATTTTCACCCCTCCAGGGCTAAATTACTTCCACTTATATACAACTGTCATATCTTTAAAGGGCAAACCCGGAAAGCTAACACTGGAAAATATAACTCTACAACTGAGATTATCTGCCTGCCCTCTCTAGGCAATCGCGTCTCATATCTATATGGTCTATCATAGCACAAACCAAAATTCAGGCTAAGTGGATGGAAGATTTACGTACAGAGTAGGAAACAACAGCTTGGGAGGAGGTGTATTTGAATGCTGGAGCCAGTTACAAAGACAAACCTCAAACACCATACGACTGCTTTTACAGAGCATCTCACTCATATCTGGTAAAATCACTCCGTGCTCACCCAGACTTTGCAAACTACTAGTCACCAACTGAGAAAGGCATGGTGACGTGCATGTTACGGTAGCATCCGGCACTGGCAAACAGTCCACTTCCATATGTAGCTCAGGATCCATTCCAGACATTTTGTAACTGATGTATTTTTCATTAAATAATAATTGGAAAGCAGTGAGAATAAAAAAACCTCTGTCCCAACGTACCTGTCCCATGGGTGGTCTCAAGCTGACCAGCTTACCTTTAGGGAATGTAATCACGAGCAGAGTTACATAGGAACATTAAAAGGTCATACCTTCTCTACAGTTTTTGTGAATATTCCCAGTCATATGATGGAAGAGCAATCACACTTCACATAGTGTCTCTGTTCAGCCCTGATTATACACCTGGATTAATAATTGAAGCACTTAATCCCACGGGGAATTGGATTTCCCTGAAGAAGACAGAGACTATGGAGGGGGGGAGCTCAGCATGTCAAATGTCAAGATATGGAGCTGCTCTCAGCCTTTTCTTCAAAGATTTTCATACAACTAACATTTTACTCTCTTCAGAAGCCTGAGGGACCCAGGCTTTATTGTAATTTTTCCTCTTACCCCCTTTCAGTGATGGCAAAGGAGAAAAGTGGAAGGGGAGAAAGGAAAGGTGAGGAAAAGAGTAAATATTTTTCACTGTCTGTTTTTTTTTTAATTAAAAAAATCAAATAATTTACCTGGGAAAGTCTAGAGCTTCAGATTTTCATCCAAAAAAGAACAATTTCCATAATTATTTTTAGTTCTGCCTATGGAAAATATCCCCTGTTGGAGTTTTTTGTTGGTTTCTTTTTCCTTCTTTTTATGTGAAGTCAGGACCCGGCACTGCATTGTCTTCAGAGAACAGCACACTGAGACCAGTGACTAACTGGTACCTTGACCAGAACACTAGCCCATTCTTCAGCCACAATAGTATCTTACGCCTCCAGCTGCTATAAATGCTTGGGTGGCTCTTCCCCAGGACTGGGCTCTGCGTGGTCCCTCCCAGGAATTATATAAGAACGGACTTTCACAGCAAATAGCGGAAACGTCTCCATCATTGAGAGAGTTAAAAAATCAGTGCCCGCTCATGTCTCTCTGCAGTTTGCTTCCCTCTTTCCATTAAATCTCCTGGTGTTAGGTATCACTGACATCACAAGCTATGAGACTCTCTATAAGAGGCTAGATGATCCTCTGGGGTGCACACCCCTGAAATGCTGCTGTGACCAAATCCTGCCCTACTAACAGCAACTCCTTGGAGGCCCTGATTTTGGCCTTGTGTGGAGATGCTAGGATACAGCAGTGATGAGTTCAGCTTACGAGAAGCTCTGTGGTCCCTTGGTCAAACATGCTCGGCTATGAGTGGAAGTGAGAGGGCCAGAGGATTGGTCAGTGATCCTTCTTGAGAGCGACAGGAGGTTGGTCAGTGGTCCTCGAGATCCAGGCTGTATGGACAGTATGCTTTCACAGGCTGCAAGGGGAGCTAGGGGTTTGCAGCAGCTGTAGATGGAAGATGATCTACATTGCCTCTACTCCATGGTAAGCACCAAAATCGTCATCTGAAGTGAGTGCTATGTCTGCTTTGCAGTGTCAATGCAGAAGAAAGAAGAAATTATGTATCCAAGGGCTTTGGTAATATGAGAGTCAGAAATAAGGTTAGAAATAGGGCATTCGTGTCTCCCCACTGCAAATATTCACATCACATGCAGCTATACCCCCTTCAATAAATTCCCAAGATTTAGAGAGAGTGAATTGCTGTAGGCTTCCTGGGTTCATTCAGTCAGATGCAATTTATCATTTAACCTTTTTAAGCAAACCTCCCAGTTGCTAATCTTGGCTTCATTTTCTCATTCTTAGAACTGCTGGGGTCAAATAGTGTGAAATACAACAATAAGCAAAGGCCTTTTGATTGATTCTGTTTTTTTTTCTTGAGAAAGGGAAGAACTTGCAATTGTCAGTGCAATCCAGGATGGGCGGGGTGTGTAATATTCCATAACTCTGCTGCAATCTCAGGTTAACAGAGAGCTGCCTGCTCTGCTGCGTTCGCTGCCATCGCTTCCTGTGGGGTTGTCTCTGTTCCAGAAGGAGCCTGTAACTCACTGACTGATACACAGACATTAGGTAGGAGTGGCTGAGGTTCTTGAGCAAAATTATCAATTTTCCAGTATGACTGTGGCTATCCAGAGATCTTGGGTGGTGGAACAGCACACACAGGGAGACTGTCTTCCACTGCATTTTCATCCAGGACTCCAGCCACTTTGGAAACACGTGTGATTGACCCATACAGGTGGCTCAGAGTCGTCACTGGGGTAATGCTGCATCTCCCCAGCCTCTGACTCTGCCACAGGAAATGACACCCATTCCCAACCAGGCTGAACAAAACAGTCCTGGCAATGGGTTAGTGCCAGCAGCTGAACTGTTCTGAAAATCTAGATTAAAATTCCCCAAACAAAGTGGTAACCACTAAGGCCTGAATCTTCAGCTGCATGGCTTTCTTCTAAGCTCTTAGGCATCCTCGAGGGGTTTCCCACTGACTTCAGTGAGCTTTCAGCTAAAACAAAGCATAAAGAGGTTGGGCTGAGGTCTTAACCTCATTCCATCCATCCTTAAATACTTAAAGCCTCATCAACTGTTATAGTCAACTAAAGGAATGTGCCATCCCAGAGAGCAGATGAAATCGTATCTCTTTCCATTAGCTGTAGGTTGGCATGAGAACTACAGTTTAGGTCTTTTAGCTAAGTGCCTTTCATTAGGCAGTCCTCCTGTGTGGTCTTGAGCAGTTCATTTTCTCTGTACCTCTTGGCAGCTCTGAGATAAGGACAGTTACATTTCCCTTTTTGAACCTCTTGGCAGCTCTAAGATAAGGACAGTTTTATCTGCCTGTATATAAAAAAGTTGGAGGCCTTTGAAAGGCAAGCTTTATAGAACTACAAGGAATTATTATACTTCAGCAAAGCGAACCCACTATCAAAGAAATCCACACACATGGACTTCTGTCTTCACCAGTCTCTCTCTTGACTTCCAGTACAACCACATTACCACATTACCAACTGTCAGTTCTTGAGCATCCTAACCATTGTTCATTCATATTTATTCCAGCTCCAACTAGTGCTCAGTCTAGAGGCTAAGAGCTTTCTGCAAGATTGGTTTCTAGTAGATACGCAAAGAAAGGCAGCTGGGCAGATGGCCTATTTCCCTTCTAGCAGCTTTTGTTATGATTTTAGATGTGAAATCTGGTGATAGGGTGGAGGCTGAACTGATTTTCTGAACTGCCTTGTTCACTGGTATGAAAACCTCCTCTCTTAAAATGAATCAGACCAAACCCTTATGACATTATCCCATGATCCAAAGAGTGGCTTTGCATTTGGCCACAAGAAGAGAGGCATAACTTTTTTTTAGCTACATGGAACTGGGAAGGTTTCAGGCAGTGACTCTCTATTCAACGAATGATACACAGTCATGACTGAAGGAACTTTTCATTTCTCTGCGAATTGCCAGATCAAGCAGCCTTGTCTAATCCCTGTTCTAGCCTTTAAAGTTGGGACACTTTTAATTTTTTTAAATGCTCTGCCAGAATCTATTTTTAAAGTTGTTATTGCAGTAGCTGCCAGATATGAGGATGCAAGTGCCTCCCCCCATTTGTCGAAGGGAATAAGTGAGTGGGATTGCACAGGCATAGACTGAATCTCCTGGAGAAGCCTCCTAAAGCACTGTGCAATCATTAGTGAGTTAAAACTCACAAATCTTTCCTGAGTTAGTGCTAAGTTCCTTTTGCTGATGGAAAGCAAAGCGATATAGGTATGGCAAGGGGCAAAAGGCATCTGCAAAGAGGATTTTACTCCCTGAAGAACAAAGGGAGTGAAGGTGTGTCTTGTAGACAGTGATTTACTCAAGGTAATGTTGTCAGTAGGAGTCTTCCATTGATCTCCTCAGACATTACAAACATCATAATTAGAGCTTGCCAAATAACATTCACGAATGGTATATAGGTATGTTCAGCACCTTACCTTCTGCTATCAGTTTTGAGTAACTTGCACATTGGTTCAGAGATTACAAAGTGAGAAGGAGCCAGTGGCTTCATTAGCCTGAGCTTCTGCATACCTTAGGCTGCAGGATCACACTGAATTGCTTTTTCTTGGAAGTACAGAGTAGCTTTCAGGGAATTTTTTTTTTTTTTTTAACATATTGCTAGCAAATGGAGAAATCCACCAGAAGCAGCCTTACATAAACTAGTTAATTACTCTCACTTCTAAAAAATCATGCGTTTTTTTTCTACTCAGGATTTGTCCAGTTTCAGTTCTCCATTGTTGTTTTATTTATTTGTCTGCCAGTTTGAACAGCCTTCTGTTATCAAACCTCTGGTTTTATATTGGCATGGAGAGATTGTGATCAACTCAACTCTTCACCTGATCTTTGTTCAAGCAGATGATTGAGCTCCTGGAGTCTTTCACTGTAAAGCATGCTTTCTAGTCCTTTAATCATCCCAGTATCTCTTCTCTGTACTTTTTCCAATGTGTTATCATCCTTCTGGAATTATTCACAAATAACCTTTTCATTAGTCAAGCCGTTCTTCAGATGGTTGAATAATATTTGCCTGATGAATTTACAGTAACCTTGCTATTGGTTGGTTATATTGTCTGTGAGCTGTGAACATGAACAGCTGCAGAGGTCTCTTTTACAGCCCCACTGGCCATAGAAGACATTTTCATGTGTTGTTAGTCCTTCTTCTGGACAAGCCACTATGCCATCTGCCATCGATCCCAGCTGAGCCACAGTGAGACACCAACATGGTAACATGTAAAAATGTTCCCATCTCTCAGGATGGAAAGGAACATAAAAAACAGCCACTCTTGGGTTAGCTCAGCCCTTTTCCTTGTTTCCTGCAGGTTGCCAGAATCTTTTGGTATGCAAGGAATTCTGAGAGATATTATTATAGGTCAACCATACTCCTGAACTGAGGAACTCCTGAAAGATGGGCAAGAAGCTTCTCAAGTGGCTGCTTCAGCTGATGCTAGTTACTGTCCCTATCGATCGCAGTGATTTATCTTAATTACCAGGCTCTATTGTACGTGATTGACAGACACACTGGGGTATTTGTGAACAAGCAGAAGGCTGGTGTGACTTACAGGCAAAGATTAAACACCATAGAAGGCTATCCTCTCTTGAGAATGTCCTCAGTTGTTCTCATCTATATTTGAAAGAGACAGATGCCCACAAGGAAACTGTATTTATACAACAATTACACAAATTTTAAGACTATCAAGTCCCTTCTTAATTACAAATTAACTGGACTCCCTTCTCCTTGGCTGCAATGTTTTGTCATCATTTGCTGCAGTGGAACAGGCTGTGGAACTTCCCCTTTAGCTTTTCGCTAGAAAGCCACTTGTTCAATTTCATGTTCTAGGCTTCAGCTGAACTCTCCTTTCTTGACAGCGCATGCTTCCATTGAACACACAGCTTGGTGAAGAAATAGCCCCTTCCCTATCCTGCAGCCTCCCGTGACCATAGTTCAACCAGACAGGCAGTTGTGGTTGTGTTTGCTCTTGATCTCTCTGAAGCCATTGAGGTTTCAACCTAAACTCTCTTCCCTCCTACATGACACCCAAATTCCACCAACCTCTTCCACCTCCAACTGAAAATCAGAGTGATGGAGAAATCTCGCATCCTTGGGTCTCATTCTCTTTCTGCATTGTTGGACCCTTGCAAGCAGCTGTCAGTGCCATCAGTATGGTAAAAAAGAGCCTCTTTGCTACTTTCAGCTAGAAGTTCAGAAAGCCACAGCCACCTCCAGGCTTTGATCTTGAACCAAAGCCAAAGCCAAAACCAACCCCCTTTGTTCTCCAGACCTTTTAGTTTTGCTTTGACAGACACAAGTGCTCTTCTTTGGGCTTCTCCTGTTCTCTCTGTTCCCCCTTTTCACCCCAGCTAGACCTTGGCTGGGAGTCTGCAACCTTATCATGTCCCTGCGGGAGAAGGTGTGTATGAACTTCTGCTTCATAGGTCACCAAGACAATGCTGGACCAAGGGAAGTGGGCAGGCAGAGCCTAGGTAATTTGGCCCCAAATGTTAAGACAATGGGCTTTCCTGCCATTGTTTTCTGTCAGTCTGTCTCACAGCAGGAGGAGATGCACACTCTGTCCTGGTGGCTAAAAATGCCCGAGAGGGAAAGGGAAGGGCCATGGCAGACATCTGGGGTCAAAGAAGCAGTGATTTGTTAACCACGTGTAGCCACAAACGGAGCTTTGAGGGAGGGGACTGCAAATAGCAAACTATTTCCAGATGTTCAAAGTCAATTGAAACATGCCACCTACTGGATCTGAGCTTGGAGACTTGGTGGAAATGGGGCATCGAGGAACCACGGAAGATGAGCTTCCACACTCCCAAAGGATTTGTTGTAAAAGATGGTCCTTCCCTCACCTCTTCTGGTCTCCGGACTTTATGAACTGTGTCCCCAACTCTGCTCTGCAGGAAGCTTTCATATAGCCAAAAGCTGAAGAGATCAAGGCAGAGGGCATGCAGAATTTCCCCGGAAGCTCTGTGGGAATAGTCTTTCTTGTATTGCTTTGCAGAAGGAAAATACATCAGAACAGCCAAAGTACCGGCTTTTTAATGTGGAAATCTTGAGTCTGCCCCTCCTCTGCCAGAGCCTGCTTCATGTGATGCTGAGCAAGCAGGGCACATTTTTAAATGCATCCACTAGTTTGGGATGCTCCAGCTTCAAACATAATGGCCTGTGGTTAAAAGGTGCTGAGCAACCTTCAGAGTCGTTAGTTTCAAAATATTGGATGGTCAGCACTTCTGGAGCTCTTCATGTCTCAGTTTCTTGGCCTCTGAGGAAACCTTGCAAGTGATGACAGAGAGGATGGTGAGCCATTTGCCCTGGGTAGGGAAGGCAGAGATGTCCATGACTCATTACCTTCTTACACATCCCAAGGTAGTGCAAGTCACTGCTAGTGAGCTGTAAGCCCTTAGGAACTTTGTGCGCTCTGGATCTGATGGAACTGAAGGCGGCGGAACTGAGGGGCACATCTGAAGTACTGCCATAAACCTCCCTGTGTCTCAGAGCTTTGTCAGCTCGCTCACTTGCAAAACTGCCTGTGCCGCTCATAGGCAAATGAAATTAAAGGAAAAGAAGAACCAATCTAATACTGAGGCAGGTAAACGTTCTTTCATACTTCTTAAGTGCCACTGAGGGCAAAGCATTATCATTACAAAAACAGCTGCTATTTGTCTAAATCCTTCCCCAACCTTTGTGGTAGATCACTTTGGTCATTTACGTTCCAGTTCTTTCCTAAAGCTTTGCCACAAGGATTTGGGCAGGCATTCAAGTACCTGGCAGCTGGGACCGTGCCCCTGCTAAGCCACCTAAAGACTGACATTCCAGGCCTCCCCTCATGGAGAAGAGCCTTGGTCCCCTAACTGAGCTTCAGCATCCTGAGTACAAAGCCTGTCAGATTTCATTGTTAACGAGTGAGGAAATAAATTGGCTGTAATTATTCTATGAAGAGCTTAGATGGAATTTTACAGGGAAGAAGCTTTGTCTAGAGATTATGAGATGAGACTCTGAGCCAGGATTCCCAGGTTTTATTTCTGGTTCTGCCCCTCATTCATTGAGTGGCCCTGAGTGAATGTTGTATCTTAGTTTTCCCCCATCTGTAAAAAGGGGTGATGATATTGAGCTTCCTGGCATGAGTGTTTGTAGGCTTAATTAATTAACAGCAGTGAAGCAATCTGAGTTTTCAGTTGGAAGATGCCATACTAATAATCAAAGAAATATTTCTATCTGCCTTTGGTATTTGGTATTCTCATTCCTTTTCATGTATAGATGACAACCCTCAATAAGAGAGAACAGAGCTTTCGATCTACTAACTGGTGACTGGGCATTAAGGAAAACTGGTGTGTAACTGGGTATTAAATTCACTGAAACTGCATCTCTTCTCAGGCTGTAAAGAACAGACAGACAGACTTTTGCTCAACTATTTGTTAGTCTAAAATTGTCAATTAATTGTTTTATGCAAACAAATCTTTTTGCAAATGATTCACCATGACTTCTGTTTGAGTAGTTTCTACTGGTGCAGAGTGATTGTCCCATCAACTCACATGGTATTGTGTCTGCTCCTTAAGTGGATAACACTCAGGCTCACACATACCTTTCAAGAATTGCTCAGGTTGGAAGGGACTTCAGGAGGTCTCTAGTTTAAACTCCTGTTCAAAGAATGAGGAGGTTAGCTATAAGATGAGAACAGGTTGCTCAGGGCTTTCAACAGTTGGGTCCTGAAAGCCTTCAAGGATGGTGATTTTTTGAAGCAATCGTCTTTGTCCTTACATCCAAGTCCAGTCATGAGTCAAATGGGTGTCTGCATTTGACTGATGGATCTGCTTCTAGCCATAAGTCAGTCTCTGAAGTTTTTCCTTCCCCTGACTTCAAAAGGAGTTCTAATCTTTTTAACCTCTGCTTTCCCCGGTAAATGTCAAACATATGGTCTACAGGAGATAGGGCCCACCAACAAAATCATGGGAAGCTCATGGACGTAGAGAATGGATGTGAGGGAGACACTCCAGGAGAACAGGATTGGCTCCACGCCTGACCTGTGTAGGCTTGATAACATAAGCAGTATGGATCTGAGGCACCATCCACTCCCTGTAAATTTAGGCTTTAAACTTAAATCAGATCTCCAGCTTCAGTCACCATGTGCTTGCTGCTGATATTCAGCTCTGTCCTGTGCCTGTCGTCCCATCTCCTGTTGTTTGGAGATGCAGTGGAGAGAGAAGTTTTCCCCTGCAACAGGGGAAACAGTGTGTGCTCATCATCATCTCTTCTTCTTGCTAGGAACTTTATTTTTCTGATGAAGTTAAGAATATGCTCTGAGGGCTTCCGGGTGCAGAGTGAGGCCACGCATGCAGGAAGAGGAGGGGTTGTGCGGCTACTTTTTAACTGGGTTAGGGAGCTCACCCTCTCAAAGCCTTGAGCCATTCAAGGTTGATGGTGCCTAAGTGAGCTGCTCTGCTGCAAAATTGGAGCCATCCTCCATAGTACCTCAGTGGGTGCTACTCAACTCTGATCCAGCCATACTCAGGACTGTAGTTTGTAATGGACAACACGATATCACCCATGCCATGACGATGTAGTGACCTCTGCCTAGCTGACCAGAGGAGACTTTCTGAACTGCTGGTCCCTCATCTGTCAGACATCTCTCCAGGTACTGACTCTGGCTCAAAACAGTTCTACACAAAGGCTGGCAGCAGAGCAGCCAGGACTGGTGCTAGAAGGCAGGCCTCCCAACTCTCTACAGTACATGGATTTCCAAAATCTTGTGTTTGGGCAATTCTTCTAGCTTCCTCTCCATGGACAATATTAGGAATGTAGTGACACCCAGCTAGATAACTTAAGAGGAAATAGGTTTCTTTCAGACTGGCCTGTCAACTTGTGCCTGAAGCCCCACATTGGCAGTGTGCTGGAGATGCACTTGTCCAGGAGTCAGGTAGCACTACAGCAATGAAATAAATCATGTGAAAATTACCGTGTGTGAAAAATGCAGAGGTTGGTCCTGGCGTCTGACACAGCCAGTGCAGCTGCGGTGAGTGGATGGCTGGATGTTGTTTCTAGCTCATCTCCCACCCAGATACCACCTAGGACCTTTGTCAATGTGCAGCTACCTCCTCCCAACAGCACTAAGGTGAATGTCATTGTAATTATTATTTCTATTTGCCACGAGGTGCAGTAACTAGCCTAAGGCAGTTCATCAGGCTGCGGCAAAGCCCAGTCCTGTGACTCCTGGACCCCTGAATTTTCTGGACAATTAAAGACAGAAATCCTTCCTTTACCAATTCCGTGACGCAGCACTGGGTGACAATCAGGCAATCACCTGAATGGTTAAATGAGCCCTCTAAAGCCCTGGAGAGAATTGTTGAACTACCATTGGATATTCCTATCTTGTTTTCTGGCAGAGAGAAAATGAAATCTCTTGTAATGATCTTAGCTGTGAATGTAGGTGCTGCAGTGTGTTTTTAATGCCAAGTTTATTTACCAAAACTGGGTCCTGTTGGAGAGGGAAGGGAGGCTATTTCATTGTGCAGCCTTCCTACCCATACAAGAAGGTATTTGCATGATGTAGTCACTGTCTTGAACCTGCTCATCCTCCTTCCCTTCCAGGATGGTGTCTGCACCGCTAGGTCTCAGTGTCAGAACACTGTTTTGCCAACAGCTGATAATGTTTCCCTGCGTTCAGGGAAGAGTCCTGTTCTTTACATGCTGGGGACTGCAAATGCTGTCCTAGCAAAGACAGTAACAACTGCTGTGGAGTGAACATTGTGTACCTCTTGGACCTGATGTAATGACACTCAGGAAGTCCTGGGAAGCCACAGGTGTTTACGGCATGCCGTAGATACCGGCAGGTTTTGCTCGAGATGCGTGCCCTGCAGCAGGATGCCCCAGCTGCCTGCAGGGTGTCTGCAACCCACAGCCCAACCGGTGTTGCCATGGACACACTGTCGGCCGTGGGCCCGCGAATTCTGATCACTTAAGAGAAAACAATTTGATGGAATCAGTGGAGACACGGGGCTTGCAGTCACACACGCTCCTGCAACCATCTTCTTTGTGCCATGGTTTCTGTAAGGGAGCAGACAAGTCCGCTCGTAAGACACAGTGGCGTGTCAGCCAGCAGGGATGGTTACAAACGTGGTTTTCTCCAGCTCTGCTTAACAAGACCTCCTCCTGCTGCTTGGAACAATGTGTTGTTACCACAACACGACATCTAGTTAAGAAAAGAAAGCCAAGCACAATCCACTCAAACTTCAAAACTTCCCCCTTCCCTTCACCAACAGATTTTTCTCGTCAGGTTCAAATTATTTGCCAATGAGTGCTGGAAAAAGCCGTTGCTCTGGTTTGGCCTGTTTTTATTTGCTGCCCAAAATCAACAGAAGGTATTTCTGGGAAGCGAGCATCAGGGGGTGCAAGAAAATGACATTGGCCTGTAGTAAAATTCAGACTGGCTTCTTCGAGAGTTGGGCCGCGGTGGTGGTTATTTCATACTGCTCCACTGCGGCTCCGCTTCCTGGGCTGATGCGTCGGGGATGCATGCTGTAATTTCAGTTTTTATGGCGAACTGAGAGCAAAATCCCAGAAGCCACAGGCAGCATTGCCCGGCCTCGGTGGGCAGGCTGGCTGGGTCACCTCTCCGCGTCTCAGCCCATAGGTGAGGTACGCTGGGGGGGCAGCGAGACAGACATTTGGTGCTAGTGCTTGCTCTTACTGTCGGTCTTGAGGGACTCTGCTACAAGTTTGCGAGGGAGCCAGGTAGTGGATGGATGTTGTACAGAACTTCAGTCTCCCAGTCTGTCAAGCTCGAAAGTTTTTCCAGCTTTCAATTTTGTCTAGTTTCTTTCTTAAGACTCCCCCCTTCTTCAAACAGAGCCTCAACTCTGGCTGGGTCCCAGAGATAGATACCAAATGGCGCTTTTTTCCCTTTCTTTTGCTCTTTCTTCCTTCTCGTGAAGCTGGCAGACTCTCCAAACACACATCCAACCAACGCACAGTGCATTCGAAAACAGGCCATCTGGCTGAGCACTCCTTGAGAATGAGAAGACAAGAAAAACAACCCTCTTGGAGCTGGCAGCCGAAAGGCAGGCAGCCCGTACGTGGACTTGATCTCGTGGTGCAATCCAAGAGCCGTCCAATCCAAGGGCATTGCAAAAAAGCTCTTTCCTAATGAGCAGAATACGGCTGTCTCCAGAAGCAGCTCCAAGTCAACAATTTGAGTGGGATGCTGTAACTCTCCTCGCTGCACATGTGCTCATTAATTAAAGCCACTTTGGAAGATGCCCCTGACACCCCCGCCGGCACTGCCAGCTTACCCTCCCCGAAATCCTGCTCGCAGCTTTGCAGCCCCCTGCTGGGCAGGGAACTGCAGATGCCCAGGGGAAGAAGAAGGCCATCAGCATCCAGTTCTTAACTGCAAAACGGACCCCTTGCGTCACCGGTGAACAGCTGCGCGGGGAGTAGAGCACTGGAAGGAAGTTGCACTCCATTTGCTTTGCTGTCGTTTGTCTCCCTTCTGAGTTTGGTAACAGCCAGAGTGCTCCAGGCATAAAACCACTCTGGGCAGGTCAGCAAGTGACAGGGAGGGAAGCGAGCCGAGCAACCCGCTATTGCAATTCTTAGCTATTTTTCTGATGGTGAAGGACTGGGTTCACAAAATCAGGGTGGCTAAGGTGAATGCAGAGCCATTAGTAGCCAAATCCCTCATCAGTGAAACTCATAGGAGACTAGTTTAAAACCAATTCAAGAAATTATATCACATTAGGTGGAGAAGTTCTGGAAGTTGCTGGCCCAGCAGGCTGCATAGGCAGACAGAATCAGCAGGTTCAAAATGGAACTGGACAAATTTGTAGACAACAGATCCGTAAATGGATGCTAAAGGGAAGAGGCAGGATGTACAATCTGACGTTCCGATCCAACAAAGGTGAATGCTGAGGAAACACAAGGGAGAGGGAAATGTCCAGGCCTGTGTGCTCTCTCTGCATTGTCCCTCACCTTGCCCCAGTTGGGAGCAGAGTGCTAGGTGGGAAGGACCACTGCTCTGGCCCAAAAGGGCTGTTCTTCAGCTTTTATTGTAGGATTCAGTCCCTGTGCCAGCCTGATCTGAAGGTCATATGAACAGATTGTTGCCTCTTTAAATTACCAGAAGGAAGCTAGAATCTGATATTTCTCGGAAAGCTGGATTTGTGGAACATGTTTCCACGAACGTTAACAGTCACAAGCCCTGGCTTAATCTGGTCTCCCAATTGTTAACATTTCACACAGCGACTGGGTGATTCATTTGACCCTTTGTCTTCTTACTTGGGATCTCCTTGTTTCTGCACCTGCCCCTTTCGTACTGATGGAAGCAAGGACAGCTCAGCCTTTGGCAGATCATGTAGCTACATCTCAGCTACGTGTGTATGGGCTTCCAATGGCTGGTTACAGCTCTGCAGCTCCAGATGGCTATTTCTCAGGCTTCTGCTGTGGCTTCTTGCATGCAGTTGTGATTCCAAGGTGAGGGACTAAAGCTCTTGATCTTTTGACTTTATAACTCAAGAGTAGAGTTCTGTAAGTGAAAAATTGCTTCCTTATCTTGAAAATATTATGACAAAGGACACACAGTACCAGTGCGGGTCCTTAGGAACTCTGTGTTTCTTGTCACTGAGGTATCAGAGACTTTTAGTGCCTCTTCCTTTTATCAACATACAATTTAGTTGTCCCCAGCTGACAAGGGTGAGATAAAAAATGGAGATTTTGCATCTTTATCTTTTTAAACTCACTGCTTTATATGTGTTAACAATGACAGGATGATGTTCCTGAACTGAAAAGAAAATAAAAAATAGGAAATTGATGGAGTAATATATGACCCTTCTCTGGTGCTGACATAATTCAAACACAGGTGGCTAGTTCAGAAAAACCTAGAGGTGTCCACAGATAGAAAGCTGTACTAAATCACAGCAAAGCTAAAAAGAAAAGACAAAGACAATTGCTAAATCTTACCAGAGAGAATGTAAAGAGTAACTGGCAAGCTTCATTGTGGAAAAAAAATGGGGAAGGGGGCACAACAAATTAGAAGGGACCTCTGGGTTATTAAATCTACTCCTCTGCTGTCATGATATCCCACAACTGATAAAGATCTTTCTTTAAACAGTTAAGTTTTCTTTTTCCCATTGTCCCTCTTTGGAGGGTATTCTGAACTTTACTCTGCTGTTGTCTGGAAAGCTTCTACTAGTTTGCAGCCTGAATTTATTTATGACCAGTGTACGCCTGTTTTAAGATCTTTCCTTTTTTAAACTCTAACCTGCTATTAGCCACATTTAGTTAAAGTTTTAAGGCATAATTCATCTCTTACAAATATGTGTGTTCTGTTATGCTAACATTCTCCCTTTTTTATTTTTAACTTACAGGAAAGCAGAATATTATGCAAAGACAAGATGAAACAGATGTTTCAGGTCTACATTACAATTCAGACAGAAATTTAAATCAGCTGAAGACATCAGAACAAACTGCTTTGTAAGTGTTTCTCTGCTATCAATTACTTGAGGGATATTTACAGATAATATACCTTTTGGTACATATTGCTTCCTTTACAGCCTTTGATGTGATCTTGTGAAAGGTAGATTCCCTTCAGGAATGTGCTCTGAGGTCTGAGGCAAGTCAGCTGGAGCTCTGGGACCTTGGTGTCTCCAGAGATCAGGTTCCAAACTTGCTTGAGATGTTTGTGTAAACAGCACTGTTGACAAAGAGAATAATAGGATATATTCTCATGATACTGAGAATACCAAGGAAATACCAGTTGTGCTGTGGGAGTGTCATTTGTGCCTTATGTTCCAATAAAATGAATCAAGTTTTCTTCAGGTTGATTCCAAAATTAGATGTAGAGAATGTCCAAACTCACCAGTGAAAAGGATGCCATTTAGAACACTTTTCTAGTGAAAAAATGGGTATTGAGAGAACACTTACTTTCATAGAAAGTGTTCACGGTCCTCCAAATGTGCCCCTGTCTCATAAACCCAAAAGCCTTAAAAGCAAAAGAGATTTGATTGTTGTCAGTTTGGGGATTATTCCCCTCCCTTTCCCCCAGCGTTTTCCAATGGAAAATATTCAGGGTTTGGGTTTTCAGCCGTTTGCTGAAATGTCAACATTTTCCAAAGGGTGAAGGAGGAGAAAAGAGAAGAAAAGAAAAAACATGTTCTGACCAACTCCAGTCAGAGCCAAATGGCTCAGTCCTGGATTTGGTCAGGGAAGTATGCTGGAGGGGAGCAAATGGGAGTGTCTTGGTTCCACGCACAGCCTGGCTGGGCTGAGGGCTGCGTATCACGATCCATTCGTATGAGTCATTCTGGCCGACATTTTGCCAGGGGAGTCCGTGTAGTGGCTTTTAAGCACTTCAGGTCAATGTGTTTGTCGCAAACACTGCCTTGCTGCTTGCCACGGCCACTTCAGCTCTCTGTGCGCGTGTGGGATGCGCGCAGGTACACTCTGTTTGACTTCAAGCCTTCCAGTATTTCCATGACGTCTTCGACTCACAGAGACAACAGTAACACCTGGCACCTATCCAGGACTTGAGAATTCAGCTCTCCCCCATTCATAAAAGAGGAGAAAGGAACAGAATGGCATATGCCTGTAAACATGTGTGATTGTCTGTGTCCTCCACCCAGGTGACGCCATCTTGTGCTGTGCAATGGCTGGAATTTAGCCTTTGAGAGCCCCAGCCAGCTATGGATGGGCCGGCCCTAGGTAGGGAGAAATGCTGGAAGAGCCAACATAAAGGCTGTTAAGCTCCACATTCACATGCGTGCGCCATCCTGCTTCTGGGGCAAAAGGAATGGCTTTGCTTCCCCAACACGTTACTGATCCCCAACTGCCTGCTCAACCTCTGGAAAGCTGTCCCAGCACTTGGGCACCCTCAAATCTGAGGAAGACAAGGGCCATCTTTGCTTCTGCCTCTCCAAGGTGTCTCCCACAGCTCCACTGGGGGAGCTGGTAGACGGATGCATACCCAGACTAGGTCTTTGTCCCCCTCTAGTGACTCGACTGCAAAAGAAGTTTTCTGAGTCCTACTCCCTCCAAGCAAGATGGTCATTATTTTAGGCCAGGATGCTGAATGGTTTCCTTTCTGAAGGCCAAGAGGACATCTAAGCACCACTAGCAGGTCATATATTTATACACACACATTAGCCATTACCAATGTAAATGATAATTAGGAGCTTGACTTTCTGCGCTAATAGGCCATGCGTGCCTGCTTTCCTCCCATGCAGGACAGCAGTCACAGGCTAGTCCTGGGTCTCCTCCAGGAGACCCAGCTAGAGCCACCGATACCAGTGCAAAAGCACATGCTCCCCATCTCTTGTAACCAAACACTTGCTGAGTCACAGCCCAGTCACCCGTATGCTTAGCAAGTCGCGTCAGCCATCTGTCACCAGCACATCCTCCTCACCCCGCTGTGACTCCATGGGGAAAACAACAGGAGGCAGATTACGCTCGGCTGAGGAGCCAGGCTCTCGTGCATCTTGGCTCTGAGTAACCCCTGGATTGCCTTCTAACCAGTGGTGAAGCCTTTGGCTCCTCTCAGTTTGGCCCTCTGTCAGGGAAGAAAGTGACATTCAGGTTCAAACGCTGAAAGCTTTGCCTGACTAATGAGTGACTCCAAAGAAAGACGGCTCAGGCAAGACATGGATCGCGTTGTGCAAAATGTCCCTCCTACAACAGCCAGATCATCTACACAGGCCTCCACACTAGTGTTCTCCTCCAGCCAGTGTTTAAAAAATAGCTCAAAAATGCAGGGTGCCCCATTTCCTAGGGCCTTGTCCCACCTACTGTGTCAGCTAGAGGCTAGTAGAGCAGCCTTGCCCTGTCTCCTGTCCTCATGAAACCCCATGTTTCCCTAAGTTCGGCCCTATGCCAGAGGCGAAGCACTGGAGGGCGCAGCCCCAAGAGATGGGATCACTTCCTGCAGTGTTCCTGCACTACTGACCAGATGAGGCACTGCCCAGGTACGGAGCAGGGATTCACACAGGATTTCGCAAACCTAGACCCCCACGCTGCTTTCCACAACCTCCCTGGCCGGGGCTCCTCTCATGTGCTTGGAAGTTTGTTTTCCCCATGAGCTCCCCGAGGGAGAAATCACCCACACCAGCAATCTGACCATCCTGCTCCATCCCGAGGCCATGAAAGAGTGCAGAGTGGATGTGGCCTTTTTTTGTTCTGGAGGAAAAAAGTGAACTCAATGCCAGGCACAGATCCCAGGCTGTATAGTTCAAATCGCGCTCCGAGCGCATAATTCCCATTTGTGTTTGTGTGCACGCAGGGCAAGGGTGGGGGCTGGCGGGGGGCTGTGTGTGTGTGAATATAAGAATGTAATTGTCATAATTTAAGCCAAAACTACTTCTTGGAATAAAAAAAAAAAAGCAGGCCGACACAAAACAGCATGTTCAGTTATAAACACCACATGAAAGAGCCGTATTATGTTCTACTTGGTAACTGCCATCCAACGTTAACGTTCTCAGCTGCCCACTACTGGGCAAAGGCCTTCCCAGTGCTCCCTCCCCCCCCCCTCCCCCGACACAAACAAAAGCCCCCAGCCAAACTGTGGCGCAGATACCAATTTCTGAGGCCACAGCGAAATTCCACATAGAAAGTTCATTATGGGCAGAGGAGGCTGGCTGGGAAACAGGACGGCACGGAGCAGATAGATAGCCATCTGGGAGGCGGGGGGGAGTGCACGCACATCTCCTGCGAGGCTGTAAAAAAAGTTGGCATGTGCCCTATGAGCCACGGAGGGTCTTTTTTTTTTTTATCCCCCCACAGATTTCCCATAACAGGCCAGCATATTCCTGGAGCTGTGGGTCTTACTGGCACCGCGGCTGCTCCTCTCCGACCGATTGACTCGGGTGCTTGGTGTTACTTCTCTCCCTCCGGGTGGAATCGTAGAATGGTTCAGGTTGGATGGGACCTTAAAGATC
Source organism: Rhinoptilus africanus (assembly GCA_013400135.1). Lineage (NCBI taxonomy): Eukaryota > Metazoa > Chordata > Aves > Charadriiformes > Glareolidae > Rhinoptilus > Rhinoptilus africanus. The sequence goes on along the minus strand of VXBO01010713.1, from coordinate 227 downwards.
ACCTAGTTCCAACCCTCTGCCATGGGCAGGGACACCTCCCACTAGCCCAGGCTGCTCAAAGCCCCATCCAGCCTGGCCTTGGACACTTCCAGGGATGGGGCATCCACAGCCTCCCTGGGCAACCTGTTCCAGTGCCTCACCACCCTCACAGTCAAGAATTTCTTCCTAATATCTCATCTAAACCTACCCTCTTGCAGCATAAAATTTACCCCTTGTCCTATCGCTCC
>VXBO01010712.1:128683-174657 GCA_013400135.1 Rhinoptilus africanus | reverse complement strand
CTGGATTTTAATTCCCATTTTTAGCATTAATAGTTGCTAATTTCAGGGGTTTTTCTGTCTCAAAGTATTCACAAACATGGTCAAACATTCCACAAGATGATAAAAGAATAAGAACTTGGTCATAGAATCTGGTCACCTGGAGGCCAGCTTGGGAACATACTGATAAACATATATATTGATTGTAGCAATTCATGCTTCCGTAATAAAGTCAAATGAAATCTGAACTGTAGCAAAGTCTCTACAAAGCAGCATCTAAAAATCCACTTGGAAAACACGAGTCTTAAATTGAGTAGAATGTTGTTCGGTTTCTGTCACCTTACAAGTTACATTTGTCATAGGCAATACAGTTTCGGTGTAGCTTGTTAATAAAGATTCATCAGGCATGCTGCTTCTCCACTTTGTCATTGAACTGATACCAGCAGGAAGTAAGAAATAGAAGACGACAGACCTGCTGCATGCTACACTGAAAAAACATGAGAAAATGTGCCGCTATACCTTTCAAATTAAATTTGATTTTTTTCTTTTAACTTCTTACCAAAAAGTGAAAAAACTTACGAAGTAATTGTAGTTGATTTAGTGCTCTGGGAAAGCATCCTCTTTTCATGAATTTCATGTATGAGAAAGGACTTGGTACAATTTTCAGTTCCAGACTACAGCTTACTGTATGAATTCTATTAGTTAGGAGGCTTGCTAATAACTGGAAGATGACTGCTACTAATCTTTTGGTGTTTCCTGTGGTATTTTTTTTCCCCGATCTTTCTCTGAATTTTTATTTCATTAAGAATTAGATACAATAAAAATGCAGTGAGCAAAATCACTCTTAAATATTTAAAAAACCTGAAATTCTTTCTGGAAATAGTTCCCTAATTGAAATGTTTTCGTTTTCAGATGGAATTGCTCACATATTTGACTAGATGGCTCATTGTCTGTTCTGAACACAAGTTGGTTTTATTTTATTTATTTTTCATATAGGTTTAAGTCACAACATCCTCAATTGAGTAGTAGATGTGTTCTAGAAATACTCCTTTCTGTGAAGCTGAGGGGAAAAAAAAAAAAAATCTATTTATCACACCTTGCAGGACATTTGAGTAATAGTCAGTTCTCCTCTTTTTCAGATCTGGTTTGCTTTTGTCAATGGCTTTTCTGGACAAATTCTTTTTGAAAGATGGTGTATTGGTCTCTACAATGTGGTAAGATGACTTACATGTTCTCAGTTATTTTCAGACATAATCATGATAGTTTCTTGAGTAAACGATCTTTAAGCAAATCCTCACCTCTGAAGTTTTGCATTATGTTTGTTGTTGTGTTTTTCTTTTGATCTACCTACTAGATGTTCACAGCAATGCCTCCACTAACTCTTGGAATATTTGAGAGATCCTGTCGAAAAGAAAACATGCTGAAATACCCAGAGTTATACAAGACTTCCCAAAATGCACTGGACTTTAATACTAAGGTAGATCAAACATGAAATAAAATTAAAGCAGAAATTAATAGGAATTCAGTGTAGTTACCCTTTTGGTTCTGTGCTGCTCATAATTAAAAATTATGGGGATTTTTATTACTACAATTTCCAATTGTCCACTTGTCTGTCAATAGTGCAAATAATTTTTATCCTTTTTTAGCAACTGTGGAAGCCCTTCTTTTTTTTTTTTTTCCCCCTCTGCTGGTAATAAAGCTGTCTTCTATAGGCAGAAGCGATTAGATCTTTCTGTCTCTGGCCTGTATGTACTGGTACTGCTATATGGAAATGGATTACTGAAGCCTGTGGAGAAGTGATGCAGAGGACAATAAGAACTGTCATTAGATTTGTAGAGGGAGGTACTTGGTACTGTTCTGTGTCAATTTGGAGTTGCGATTTTATGGTTTAATTTTGAGTTTTGGAAAAAAAATACTGGGAGACAGTTGTCAGGGTGGATCAAAAGATATCTGAAGCTACTTTAGGTGGAAAATAGGTGACATTCATCTTGGAGAGACTAGCACATGAAGTAGTAAAACAATGTATGACTCTTAATATATACAAAATACACAGTTTTTACAGATTTATCGATAAAAATCCGCTATTAAAAAAAACATAAGTGAAACTTCTTCCTGAATCTGCAATTTCATGAATGCTGTGATGTTTGTAAGAGTTCCTTCTCTTGATTCTTCTCCTTGATTTTTCAAAATATAATTGGGACATTTCAAGTAATGTCTTTGTATGTTGAACTTGGGGACATTTTCAATCTGTTGTTGAATTAAAAATGCCTGGATGTGGTGGTCTGTAGTAGATGCATGGAGCTGATACAGCGTACTTAGCTCTGTGCCGCTTGTGCTGTAAAACTGGAGTACTCCTATGTATATAGAATTATTTGTCTAAACTATCTTTGTTCACTGTAGCATATGAGATTTTTCTCCTTCACTTCATCCCTTAACCCACAAAAAAAAAAATACCTAACAATTGTTAGGAAACTAGGGAAAATATTGTTTCTTGTGTCACTGTGAATGTTTTACAAATACAAAACCTTTCACGATCCATTAATACAGACGCTTTAGTGTTGTGATAGTTTTAATGTAATAATGTGAGTTACGAGTTGTGGTTTGTAAATTATAAGTCTGTGATACAATTTTTATTATTGCACAGATGTATTGTTGACTTCGTTGGAAGTTCTGTAGCTGTTCCCTTTTGACACTTGTTACAAGTAAACGTCTACAAACTCCCCAGCTACAAAATTCCCAGCCATATAAGTTGAATAGTTAGTGGTAAAGATTTGGAAACATTACTGCCTTGAATGTAGATGCAGATGTTTGTTATGGTAAAAGGGATCAAAGGTTGTGAGGTCATGACAGAGGTTAAAAGATTAGCATGTGACAATAAGAATTGGTCAGGAAAATGGAAAAGTAGAACTAATTTTTCTTGCACCCACCTGTGCTTTCTGTCAAATAAAAACTTTTGGTAATGACATAGCAAGAAGGAGAGACAAAGGTTAATGAGTAGCACAAGTTCAAATGTGCAAAGTATTGGAGCGTAAATTGGATCATACAACCTAGCGTAGCTGTATAATCTAACAAAAGACTAGGACATTGTGGAAAATGTTGTGAGGCAGGCAACTTAATTTCAATTGCTTGAACACCTTAACACTCATAATACACATCAGTTAGTTACAATAAAGGCTGTGATTGTCAAAAGCATTGTTAATGAAAAAACATGATTGCTATCCTGAAGGAAATGGATTACGTGTTTTTTATCAAGTCTTTATACAATACAGTATGGAAAGCCTCAGGTTGTTTATGCTTCAGCTTAATACAGTTCTTTTCAAAAGGCATATTCTACATATTAAAATAAGTTTGAAAGTAAAATTTGAATTATTTAGCAAATACATTAAAGGAAGTTTAATATGATTAACCTGAGCACTTCAAGAATGGCACACGTAAGAAGTCTAAGGAAGATGCTTTTATTTGTCCTGTTTTAATTTGTTTATATGTGGAAATATGTAGGTAGGTATATGTAAAACTTGGATTTTTATTGTTCTGCTATGCAAATTCGTATTACACAAAATGTAAATTATAAAAGCTAAAGTCCTTTTTAATTCCCAACTTAGAATGTAGCACTTGTTCCAGTTGTCTGGTTTGGTTTAATTTTTCTGATTATATTCCCATACGTATACATTTTAATTTCCCTTCTGATTTGAAATTAAAGGGAGGAGATAATACACACTTTTTTTCAAAACACAAAAATAAACAAATGACCCATGAAGAGCTAAGAGGCAGAAAGTGCCTGTCAGTTATATTACTTCACAGTGGTGGCCTGACAGAAACACATTTTGTGAATCTAACACAAAGATAAAAAGAAAGGTCAGGGTTCACAGAGCTAGTTTATTGCAAATGGTTCTCATGGATTTTCTGTTTTCCTTTAGGTTTTCTGGGTTCATTGTTTAAATGGCCTCTTCCACTCATTCATTCTGTTTTGGTTTCCACTAAAAGCCCTCCAGCATGGTAAGTATTACGAAAACTAAAAATACAAATGTTGAAAGGTGCTAAATATCTAAATTCCTTCTTTTTTCTTAGGAAAGCTTTATAGATACAAACAGTTTTGTGTGATTAAATTTCAAGATACCATTTCCAGAACTAGAGCAGATGCAGTATATTTTAAATGTTTTATTTAAATTCTGTATAAAGTAGGAGTAATACTATGTACATATGCATACAACTATATAAATAAGTTTGAAGTAAACTGAAACGAGATGGAGAAAAAGAGATTGCTATGTAATTATGCTGTTTTTTTATATAATACACTACCATGGTAAATACCTACGAGATCCTAAATCACTGCTGTCCCTTGCGTTGTCTCTTAGATTTTGTAAGTTTTACTGCCGATGTTCATACCTTCTGTTACTTCAGGGATTTACTAAGCCATTAGTTTATGTCTGTATGAGTCGGTTTGTGACAGAGGAAAACTGGGACATCTTGGACAGCTCAGTCCTGTCTTCTAGTTGTGCGTGCACCTGAGTTCCAGAAAGAAACTTGGTTGGGAGGAAAGCTGTATTAATTAGAGGGAACTTCAAAGTACTGCTTCCTGTTTGTGGGAACATTTGAGTGTATGGGAGCTCTCATAGGGCTAGAGGGTTTTTTTGCTTCCGCTTTGTGGGGAGGAAAAAAAAAGCACGCACCCTGCAGCTTTTCTGTGGAATTAGTAGTCTTCTCAGTTTCCCTCATACAGCCAAGCAGTCTGCCCTGGCGTAGGGGACAGAAATATTCTTATGGCCGTTTTAGAATGTTGAGACTAGATAGTGAGGTGGTCACAGCTGCTTGTGCCTGAAGAGTTTAAGGGAGAAACTTCTTGCAGGGTATTTTATACTCGGTGACTTCTGATGAGTAAAGGGAAGTAGTGGTAACCTGTTTTTTCTGAAAGGCCACTGGATGTGAGTCCAGTGGCAGCGGTTTGCATCAGAGAGGTTTACACAGCACAGGAGGAAAGAGGTCCCAAAGTGTCAATGCATACTCTAAAACCACAACCTCAAATCCAAACCAAAATTCCCATTCAAAGTGGTACAGTCTATGTGAGAGATTTATGCATGAAGTGATGGAGAAATGTTTAATGAGTATATGTGGTGAAGCAGAATAAATATTGTTCATGTGTGAATGGCAAAGCTGAGGCACTTGTTGAGAGCACTGTAGCACAAACCGCCTCAGCTCACAGCCCCTGGGCTAGAACTGACCTGCTGGCAAGCCTGAGCAAGGGGAGCAGAAATAGGACCTGGGGATTGCCTATATGGTGGATGCTATAAGCAGTACCTGCCATGGGTCCAGCAGGTGCACAGAGTTCTGCACAAAGGGGAAATGAGCGCAGGATGGGAGCTGCTGTTAATTAAATCTCTGATGGCTATTTGTGTAAAGAGAAAAGGGAAATAATGCTATTAGTTTCCTAGGGAGGAGCTGATGAGTGACAAAGAGATGCACCAGAGAGAGGAACTTCTGAGAACAGGTCTCAGACTCAGCATTCTCTTAGCAAAGAGGCGCAGGAAGACCCTGAGACATGAAAGGAGTAATGTGAAGGATGGGGGATAGCTCAGCTTTGTGCATAGTCCCAGCACTCTGACTGATGGGAACAGACTTAGCTGCCTGTCTTTTCTTCTGTTTTATCTTCGTTGTGCTCTTTACTGTTAGGTATGTATTGTTAAGCAGCAGGGTGCATGTTTGAGCAGGTATTTATTAGAACATTGCAAATGAAATCTTTGAGATCATGAAAATCTCTGAGCCCACAGTCATCCTTTTCTTTGACCATTTTCTCATGTTTACTCCTTAGTCTCACTTGTCCACTTTTTTCTTATCGGTCAGTGGAAAATTTCAAGCTGCATGCATTGTAGTAGAGTCTGCCAAGAAATATACAATCAGAGAATAGGTATGCATTTCTAAGAATTGTTTGTCAGAAACTGCTGCATGGGACCTAACCGGTGTATGCTACACAAAATTTCCAGGTACTGTCATGTGGCTATGAAAAGTGACAAGGACATAAATCTTCTGATGCAGCTTTGTCAACTAACAGTAAACAGCAGAAGCCAAACTTAAATGTAGCAGTAAATCTACCAACTGCTCCCTCTTTTGTATAACTTTTAAAGTGAGCCATGGTTTTAGCTTTGTTTTCAGGCTTCCAGAGCTCTTGTAGTCGATTGTGGTGTGCTAGTCTGTCCGTTAACTGGGGCAGTGCCAGCAATGCCACCAGTATCACTGGACCTAAGGGGGCAGCCACTGTGAGCTCCTTATCTTGGAACGGGAGAGAGCTAGGTTCAGGAGGACTATTTGCAAGCATCTTCATTCTCATTTTTTGAGAATTCTCATATTCTCATCAGGTGAACTCTCTGGAAAAGAAAGGAGCACTCTTCATCCTTGACTACACATGCTTGAAATTAAATTCATTTTAAAGGTGATACAAAGGCTGGAGAAACACTCAAAATATGAAAACGTACTTAATTAGCAGCACTTAATATACCATATGCTAGCAGAGAATAGTGGGAAAATAAGTGTTTTCAACTGTAGAACATTTTATCAGGTTGTCACCTTCCTCTGGCCAGCCCATCAGAGGAGTTTTAAACCCATCCCCATGTCCACCAAAAAAACCCCAAACGCCTTTATTCTTCTCTTTCCCCATGTCTAGATAGTTCAGTTGTGCGGTGTCCCATGTTTGCCAAGAACATTCACAGAACCTATCAGAAAAGCCTGTGCTCTATCAATAGTCATAAAAATAAGTTCTGTTAAATAAGCATAAATGCACTACTTCAGAATTCTGAACTTAAGAACCACAACAGATGTGATTTTTCTGCAAACATCTCTTCAGGGCACTGAATCTATGCATAAATGCTGCATGTGTATGTGCATATATGCAAAATGGGTTTGAATTTATATTAATCCACAGATCTGAGTTGGGTAAATTCTGAAAATATATGAATAACAAGCATCTCAAGAACTAAAATTGAGTATATTTTGTATTTCTACTTAAACTGAATCTCAGAAATACAGATAGGAGAAATACGGATAAGTTTCTATACCAAAAATATCCAGAATCAGTGAGAATCTGACTCTCTAATCTTTCTGTTTACTTACATGTTACTATCGATGTATACTATAGCTATTATATTTCATACTTTTCTGAAGGTAAGATACTGTATCTCTGAACTTAAAAGTCACTCTAATTGAATTATTACTGAAAACAATATTTCTCATATTATTATATGATATTACAAAAAGCTCTTATTTCTAGGATAATTCCTGAAGTCACTGAAAGTTTTTAAAGGAGTAAAAGTATAAAAGTCATAGATCTCTACTGTTTAATGCAGTTCAAGGTGAAATCTGATGTTACTACCCTATAGAAAGTGCTACCATCTCTTTTGTACAAAAAATAAAACTTGTATATATATATATTGCTATGGTGGATATTTGATGCTTCAATGTTCTATCACTGTTTCCTTCTCCAGGTACCGTATTCGGCAATGGTAAAACTTCAGATTACCTGCTCCTGGGAAACACTGTGTACACTGTAAGTCTTGCTGCAGCTGTCTAGTTCTCTATCAGCTGACTGGCTCTATCTTTAACTCTTAAATAAGAGATATAGGTTTATTATTATTTATAACGCTCTACTTAGAGTACAAGAATAAGAAATGGCGCTTTAATGACTCTTTGAGATGCTTTGAAGTGCATTTTGCGTTCTAATTCCAGTTTTTAAAGCAGTTTAATAAAAGATGTAGAAGATACATCTGTTTTACTGGAAACTGTTTTTTAAATAATGGGAACTGTAATTCCCTAATTAGCATGCTCATTAATTTAAGGTAAGTTTCTGCATTGGAGAAATCCCAGGTTATTGGATATGGAACTGGTTTGTGGACTTGTGAAGATACAATTCTGTTATTCCTCTCAATTTGTCATGGGGCCTTGAAAGAGGAATAGGGCCACATGGAACCAAGGTTTGTGGGATTCCTCTTTGGAGACAACCAAACTGACAGAATTACACCTGACCCACACTTAACAGTAATCTGTTGCTCTCATAGCTATTAGTCAATATTGTGTTGTGTTTTTTTTTCTTCTGGTCTTTTATCTCCTAGAATAAGTTAATGAAGCTAAATATCTGTTTCTCACTTGCTAAGTATCAATCATAGAATGGTTCGGGTTGGAAGGGACCTTAAATATCATCTAGTTCCAACCCCCCTGCCATGACCGGGGGCACCTCCCACAAGACCAGGCTGCTCAAAGCCTCATCCAGCCTGGCCTTGAACACTTCCAGGGATGGGGCAGCCACAACTTCCCTGGGCAACCTGTTCCAGTGTCTCACCACCCTCAGAGTAAAGGATTTCTTCCCAATATCTAATCTAAACCTTCCCTCTTTTTGTTTTAAACTGTTACCCCTCGTCCTGTAGCTACACTCCCTGATAAAAAGTCCCTCCCCATCTTTCCTGTAGCCCCCTTTAGGTACTGGAAGGCTGCTATAAGGTCTCCCTGGACCCTTCTCTTCTCCAAGCTGAACAACTCCAGCTCTCTAAGCCTTTTTTCATAGGAGAGGTGCCTCAACCTTCTGATCATTTTTGTGGCCCTCCTTTAAACTCGCTCCAGCAGGTCTATATCCTCTTTATGTGGATGGCCCCAGAGCTGAACGCTGTACTCCAGGTGGGGTCTCGCCAGAGCAGAGCAGAGAAGCAGAATCCCCTCCTTCGCCCTGCTGGCCACGCTGCTTTTGATGCAGCCCAGGATACAGTTGGCTTTCTGGTCTGCAAGTGCATCGTGATGGGTCATGCTGAGCTTCTCATCCACCAGCATCCCCAAGTCCTTCTCCTCAGAGCTGCTCTCAATCCATTCTCCACCCAGCCTGTGTTTGCGCTTGGGATTGCCCTGACCCATGTGCAGGACCTTGCTGAACTTCATCAATGTTACCCAATAGATGAGGGTTTTCCAAGATCTCTCTTAGAAGCAAAATTGGATTTGTGCTTACTCTCCTCTGTTCTTCAGCATTAAGTGTTTAATTAATTTTTCAACTCCCTGTTGTTGGCAACAACAAAAAAAATTGATTCTTACATCAAAATAAGGGGGCATTAATACAAATAGAAAGTCACATCAAAATTGATTTCCTTAGGGAACAGGGAAACATCGTAACTGAAATAAAGGGAAAGTATTATAGAATGCGTTGTAGTCCTTTGAGAACGTAGCTAGTGTCAACATCTCCTGTGTACGAGAGAACGTTTTGAATAGTGTTTTCTGGTCAGCTAACCAGAAAGGATAAAGAGCATAAAGTGCTGAGTAACCACGGCCCATTCTGTGTATTTCCTACTGCTGTGGCAGTTAAAATAAAATGTTTCTTCTGCCAGTCTGTATATGGACTTTAAAATGATTCTTTCCGGCACATTAAAAAATTGTTTGTTCACGCATTCTTTTAAAAGTGTATTTGCTCTGCACTTCCCTTTCCCTGTTCCAAAAGGCAAGGACAGCATGTTTTGTCAGTGGTGGTTCCATATGATCATGCAATCTGTCATATGATGAACTGATCTCCATTAGGGATGGATAGAATACCCTGGGTAAGTGTTTTCTGTGCAAGTCTTAATAAAATTAAGATGTAAGGTCACAGTCATTGTCATAGCTCAGCCCTGACAGAAGTAGTTCAGCTGACACAGGTCTATTTGTATTATGATCTCATAACACCGAGCAGCGTTTAGAAGTCAGTCATTTATCTGAATGTCACTGCTTTCCCCAATATTGGTAAATAGTTCATAAGACTATCCACCAGAACCTCCTGTTGTTCTAAGTGAAACAGGTTCTTCTTGGAGAGAGGTTGTCTGCAGTGGGTTTCCACACTATCTACAAGTGTTTCATTGTTTACTGTACTTAGAAGTTGCAACTTTGCTCAGTACAGCTGAAGCTTATTTTATGAACTGTAAATATGTTATTTAATTTTTTATATATATGAGTTGCATAATTTCACCTATCCTAGCAGCTAAGCCAAGTTTTCTCATAGCATCTCCTTTTCTTTGATTGCTCTAAAAGTATCCTTTGTGTTGCCCATCGTTTTGTAGAGGGAGTTAGCACTGTACACGTTAAACCCAATTATTCAACGTACTGCCGCAGTCAACAGCTGAAGTTTATTCCTGAAGGGATCTCAGAACTTCATCCTACCCAGTCTCTGCTCTGCGCTTCCTTCCAAAAACCAGACTTGGCCCCAGGAGAAAACAAGTTACGTGCTGTCTTAAGAGTTACTAGATTACACTAGGTGCTATGGAACTGAGTGTTCGAAAAGTGCTGTCATTCAGATTGTTGCCCATGAGTCGATGGATAAGTCTTGAAATCTTACTGTTCTGCAGAACATCTGAGTATCATCTGTGACATCAACTGACTCACAAACATCTAAACCAGATTTGCAGCAATGTTTTCCACCACCTTCAGAAATTAGTTAATTTCTGATACTTTCAATATAGTAACCTGGAGCTACTCATTACTGTTTGTCAAGCTGTATCCGTAAATGATAAAACGAAGGTCACAGTGCAATTGTTCTGTTACCTTTTGCAACCAGTTTTCAACAAGGAGACCTGAAACCTCACCAGCTTGAGAGGCTAATTGCTTGACTTGCAGAATGGCCAAGAATTTCCCAAGAAAACATTATTTCACCATTAAATAAGTCTAGACAACCTGCTTTTTCATTTGTTTTCCAGATTCTTCCCTTTCCCTTACTTCATATTGAAAATCTGGGGAGGGATGGGGTTTGCAATTGATTTATTCCTGCTCTTGCACAGGAATTCAAGGGGGTCTGGAGCACACATGAAGATCTGAGAGACTTTCAAAATTTGGGAGTGAAGGTGTTCTTTTGAGGATTTAAAAGAAAAAATAGATCTGTGCATGTGATGTGTACTGACATTTGTCAGTCTTTGTCTTGAAATACCAAAATGGTAAGACTAAGGTGTTTCTCATTCTTCTCACTTCATTTAATCTGTTTTTAGGAAGTCTACATTCATCACTTGTGCAAAAATCAATAGCAAAAGGGTTCAGAAATTAATACAGTTTCTTTGGATGCACAAAGAAAATCAGGAATGTGCACTGATTTGTATCATGTCATGGAATTATTTCTTCCAACATAAATTTCAAATAAGACTAGACTGCCATGAAAATATTTGTGTGAGCGTTCTTGAGAGGTCTTTTTAAACAAAAGCTCAGTGCTTTTTGCAGAATTCCAGTTTCATTTCTTATTTCCTGGGTAGGATTCAGTGAGCTATTGTTAGTTTGGATCAAGGGGAGGAGGGAGAAATAAAACCCAAATACTTTAGTAAGCCACTGTGTATAGTTGGTAACTTTGTTCAGGGAGTTGGTTAAGGTGCAGGGAGGGTGTGTATTCACATAGTTTACGTCTTCTTTTGTAGAGACCTGCAGTGTTTTTGTGTATCCATTTTATCTGTGCAATGAGAATTACTGATCTGATCCTAAAGAAGGATGTTTTCTTTTCTTACAACTGACTCAGAAGTAGCAAACAAATGTACTAGATGAGAAGTGGGATTTTTTGGCTAGAATTCATTTTTTCACTCATCCAATTACAGCACCAGAACTGGATACAATAAGTAAATTATAACACTCATCATGGTCCTTAATTTTCTTCTAATTAGATTTCACACATGTTTTAGATAATGGAATTGTGGCACTGTGATTTTTTTTTTTTCTTTTTGTCCTTAACACAGCAGTAGTTGAAGTAGGAGGTTCCAGAATTAAAAGCATAAACTTACAGCTAGGTTGAAAGCTTTCTGGCAGGATTTGCATCCTTCTGTGCACCAGACATAGTGAAAGACTTGTCAAATATATTTAACCGGTTATTTTCAACTTCTGATTGAAGTAAATTTTTTCTGAGTTTCTCAGGCTCCTTGAAGTTCAACCACAGACAAGCTAACTTTACATCATTGCTGCCAACCTGGCCAACAAATAAGTTTAAACTGTAGCTGTTACAGTTGGAGCTTGGTCTTTGTGACCAAGTCTCATGTTCTTCAGATGGCACATCAAGCAAAACTTGTCATATGTGTTCACACATGAGTTACAAAATGTAATAACTAATCCTTTGCTAAACAGAACACTTGTTTGTGTGAATTTCAAAGGAAGGAGATAAACAGTTTTCCTGAATCAACTAGTTCTTGCTGGGGGTTTATAAACTTCCTACTACTGCTCATCTGTAAACTAAAATTATTAAATATTATTATAACTAAAAGTATCCTACGGGACAATAACACAATGTTTTCAGAGACTGCTCTATAAAGCGAGTAAATACAAGAAAAGAGTAAAAATGAGAAGGAAGAATGAAAATGACATAAGAGACTCATTGAATGTGTTATTTTGTATGCAGAACATAGGTCTTGGGCTGCCAAAGTTTAACTGTTTGGCTTTTCAGGGTTGTTCAAAGGTCATTCAATTACTAACAAAATACTAATGACATAAACAAAACTTTTTTCTTTTCCCCTTTTTTTTTTTAAATTTAGATCAGTGTAAGCTTGATCAGTTGTAAGTTTTCAGCCCAGCATCTAGATCTTCTAAATCTGTCTTCCTGTAGAAAGTAGTAGTCATCCTCTCCATAACTAGGGGGTGCTGCCATCTTTACTGAAGTGGACTCCACTTTTCACAACCTTTCTGTGCAACCAAAATAACATCAAGAAAGAAGCCTATGACTCACTAAGAGCCAGACTTGCAGAGTTCCAGGAGGCAAGGGAGATGTTTAAGACTTCTAATACAAAAGAAGGGGTTTCCAAATCAAATGAGTGAAGATTATTAATGGAAGTTAATACTTCTTAGTGTTCTATTACTAGCTTATTATTGGGTTGTATGTTTAAATCTTCTGGTAGCATTTTCCTGTTGTCATTTTGACGGGGCACTTAAACTTCAGAACTAAGTGCACACAATTACAGAAAAAAAAGAGGAAAAATACAGCTAGCTGTGGTCTGGATGAATTTCAGTTTGGGGCTGCTGGGAGTCCTGTATTTTTGGGGAGGAGATTCTATTAAAGCAGAAGGGCTTTTCCATAGCTTCTGTGTGTCCTTGCAAATGACTGCCTTCTGCATTACGAACTTCGGTTTGGATCCTATTACACAGCTTGGTCCACTGACACACACAGTACTTTGTTGAGTATTATTAAGGAACTCACATTTAAATTTAAGACACTGATTATCCTTTCCCTTATTTCATTTGTGCAAGTAAACATGAAGTATGAAAACCATTAAACTACTGCTTCTGTTCTCCTGAAACTTTAACAAAACTGTATGTTAAGTAAGATTCCCATATTAAATAAAAGCCCCCTCTCTATCTTTCTTCTTTTTTTAAGTTTGTGGTTCTGACTGTGTGTTTGAAGGCTGGATTAGAGACCTCATATTGGACTTTGGTAAGCAAATGACTTTACCATATTCTCAAATGTTCTATAAATTATAATGAATGAATAATTGTATTATTTTCTACTTATTTATTATATTACGCCCTTACAGTTTGCCAGCCTACCCCACAGTATTAAACTAAACTCTGGGTGTGGAAAGACACAATATCCAAGTATAAAAAACAATGCTTAATATTGAAAAGGAGGACAATTGGGATAAGGCTTAAAGTAATGTTTAAACTAGAAAAATCAAGTTACTCTGAACTTATTGTAATTGAACTTAAATTGACTTAAATGCAGTAATACTGCTGCTGAAAGTATTCTCTCTCTTTAAGAAACAGCTAACTGAAGTAGCAGAGTTAAATTACTGCAAGGCATGGAAAACTCATCCAATATATCAGAATGACATTGTAAATACTAAGTAGAAAAAAATCTTTTTTTATGTTATAATACATATGTGATGATTGTTCTGTTTTCTTTCTTTGTTTGTTTTAACAGTTCAGCCACATAGCCATCTGGGGCAGCATAGCACTCTGGGTAGTGTTTTTTGGAATCTACTCTTCTTTGTGGCCAGTCATTCCTATGGCACCTGATATGTCAGGAGAGGTAAAAGTATATTTTAACTAATATTCAAATGGGTGCAAAGAATATTCTTGCAGTCTTTAGTACAGTTCTAATCTTAATTGGATCCTTCTGCTTAACTAGAGGTGCGTAAGAGGGTTGCTTCTTCTGTACCTTCAATGTGGTAGCCATGTCTGTTTAAAACAGAATGAATTGTGAAAATGGAGCTCAGCTAACAGGCTGTGATTATATGGTCTAGTAAGGAAGAGTAGACAGGTAAGCTGCTTTGCAGTTCTTTGTTTTAATTTTCCAAAGAGAAGTCTTAACAAATTCCGACCTCAGAATTACAATGCTTATTTGTCTGGAGGTTTTTTATAATGAAGTAGCACAAGTAGTGCATTGGTTAGGGCTTATTTTCCTCTTCAATTTTACAAATTTGGTAAGTATTTGAAATTGTGAAATGCCTCAAAAAAAAATTGAGCTGCCATATCATTGCATGAGCAGCTGCTTGTCATGCAAAGTTCTCCTTTTCTATTAACGTTCTGCTTGGAATGCATTATTCTACTGGATCTTTCATCTTTTGACAGAAAATGACGTTTTTGCTTTCATTTATTATCCCATTTGTGTAAACCTGCTCTGAATATTGCAAATAGGACTGAATCCATAAAAGATGCTTAATTGCTGCCTGTGCTGATCAAACTGGGACTTCAGTCCCAAATTCTCAAAACCACTGAGTTCCAGAAACATCTGAAGTTTAGTATTAATTTCCCAGACACTAATGTCTGCTTCTGGGCATGGCCCGTACCTCCTGCGCTGAGAAGTTTGGTGTGTGGTCTCAGTGGGAACCAGAAACTGAAAATATCTGCTTGTTTTAGAAGGATACTCTTCTAATGGTTCTCAAAGTGTCTCCACTAAATCAAGCTTACACCAGTAAAAGAGTGGGTGCCTTTAACTCCGCCTCTGTGATATAATTCAGCAATTCAAAAACTTATGCAGCATGTGGGAAATTTAGGTGCATCCCTCTTCCTCATCTTGAGGTAATTCAGACGCACAAATCTCACCTCCTACATATAAGCAGTTATGGAAAAATTAGTATTTAGGCATTTATATAACTATGACATTTTAATGGAAAGCACAAGGAATTAAGTATTTGAGCACCCAAGAAAAAAATGAATTTAAAATTATACAATTTCTTGATTTTCCTCTCTATTATAACCTCTTACCCATGTGTATATGTAGTTTTTATGTATTACCATGTTGCCTCCACTACTCAAAATTAATTATGTACATTATATTAAATTAGAGTAATTGAAGCTGTCGTACTTCTCCATTTTTCTTTATACATACTGTATTTTATAGAAGAAACACAATTTGGGGGGAATTTGTTTTTAGAGGTTTTGTAAAACCTTTATACATTGTTCTGTAAGACAAAATAACTTTTTACAGTAATAAGCACGGTGGCAGCAGCAGGGTGTGTTATACTTGGTATGACGTAAAAGTGACTGCCTCACTGTTGAAATGACTGAGTATTTTACTTATTACATGTTCAGTCTCTGAAACTGTTGTGAGCAAAAGACATTTTTGAAGGGAATGTAATTCCTACAAACTTAGAAAAACAGTTGTTTGTAAAGAGATGTAGCTGTCAACAAAAATAACTACTCATGGGGTTTGAATTCAACATGACATCAAAGTAGTCTGACTTACGAACCCAAAATTTGTTTGTTTATTGTGATAAAACTGTATCTGTACTTGAAATGGCTGATCTTGTTTTATTAGTGTGTTTGCATATGTGTCTGTGTCTATGTAGTAGCCTTAGAAGTGGTGTTCATGCGGTTGTTTGGGGGGCATTCTTGGGTGAGGTCAGGTTTGGTTTTGTTTTCTTTCAAAGACAATAGTTAAAAGTCTCTAACATCAGAATAAAATCCCCTAAACATCTCATAGACCATAAGAGCTTATTTTAAAGGCTCCGGTCTAGCTTTTTGAGATGCATTCTCTGTGGCTAAAAGTCCTGTCGATGAATACTGCAGCTCAGATTGAAAGCAGGATTTTGTTATGCTCTCCTGGAAGCCCCCCTCGCTGACCGGGTGGTCTCTGGCGGGGCAGGATTCACTGGGTTTCTCTGAAGCAAGTCCAGGCCTTCCATAAATATTCAAACTAAAAGATTCACAAATTTAACTGTGGAAAAGATTGTGGTGTGATAGAAACAAATCCATATGGACATCTCTGCTTGCCTGTGCAAATACTGCTTGTCTGATTTCTTCAAATGTGCAAGTCAGGCTTGAAGACTTTATCAAAGTACATTTGGCAGAAATTAAATGAACTAGCCAAAAGCTGACCTCTACTTCTGTAGTTTTTTGTCTGTTTTGCCGTGGCTTGATCTGATAAATTATGCTGAAGGGGATTTTTCAGGGGTGGTTTTTTTTCAAATGTGTTCATTAAAAATGCCCCTTCTTAGAAAACTGTAGATTTAAAAGGAGGTTGAACCCACTATAATCCTTATAAAGTTTAAATGTATTCTCTTTCAGCTTCTTAGAGCTGGTAATAAGAGTTCTACGTTACTAGGTTTATAGTCTTACCAGTCAGTATTCTTGATACAATATTCATCCAACCATTCAGTCCGAACTAGATGATGATACCTGTCTTCTACAAACATCTGTTTCACGACTTCTTTTAGACAGAAAAGAACATACTGAAACACTCTAATAAGGATTCAGTCTTACTTCTTCATGTCAGGAAAATAATAAGGTCCTTGCTGCTTATTGCTGGTTCTGTTCCAAGAAAGTAAAATACTAATACTCTTGAAGGGGAGAGAAAAAGCATATGGAGCTGATGGAAAACTCATTCATTGTATGCAAAGGAGAGGTTTCATCTAAATATTTTGAAACTCTATATTGAAGCACTGAAGCTAGCAGCCCAAAGTTAAATCATAAGAATTGTTAGTTTGTGTTCATCTTTTAGTATCAAAGCTTCACGTACTGAATGTCACATATTTTTTGCAAGTTTTCCCTGCTTCTTACACTAATTTTGTTTCCATCATTTTATATATCATTCCAATTGTAGAGAAGATAAAGTTGGCTTTTACAAATGTGTTGCTTTATGTTAGTAACACAGAAGGAAAGATTGCAGAATGCTGTGTTCTAAAAGAAAACACAGTGAAATGCAAAATGATGACTTTCTGACAGAGTGCCAGCAGTTTTGTTCATTATCTAGGCCACTCCCCCCCTTCTTTGGCATGTTCCTAATACTATAAGCAAGTATATTTTTCTTACTCTCTCTTTTGCTCTAAATTTTCCCAAAAAAGCCGAAGACCTCTTTGATCCAAAATGCCCTGTTGATCTGGAACGATGAGGCACTTCTGCCATCGAGATTTTTGTTTTCTGGTCTTTCGAGATTGCTGCTCCCACACTGGACCAGCTCCTCCCACCGGACGATACTGTTCCTCACCCTGTGGGAATCAGATGATTCTCCATGTTACAGTACTCCCACGTGCTATCGATAGCGGTAACTAGGCTGCCAAGTAGGTAGTACACCAGAAGAGTTGAAAGGTGTGATCTCTGGCTCACGGAAACAGAGGTATCCTGGCCTAAGTGTTCTCCTGATGTAAATAACTGGTAGTTGTATAGCTGATATCTGTTAAGAGGTTGACAACAGGCATCTGAGTGATAGTAGCTGAAACATGTTTCTTCAGTAAAATTCCAATAAAACCTTAGAATCGACATTCAAACAAGAAACCAGTTACATGTTGTCAACCTTAAAACAGTTTCTATTCCAGTTTTTTTTTTTAAAAAGAGTCCCTAGTGAAGAAAACTTCATTCATTTTCCCTGATTGATGATGTTCTGATGAAAACTGTCAGATCACCATTGTCTTTCTGCAGACGCAGGCTAGAAGTAAAAATGGATGGAAAATAGGAGAGAAGCAACGGGATTTATGGAGCAGAAGAAAATGGAAAAATAGGCTGTAAAACTGAAGAAAGATATGTGATACAAAAGGGGTGGTAACCTGGGAGTTACATATATCGTATCCATGGCTAGTTCAGGTACTGTAGATGATCAGCTTTAAGTTAGGAGTCTTTTAGTAGTCTGAAACAATACTTAACGATTTTTATCATTAATTAAGCTGAAGTTATTATTTACTTTCATATTATTTTGCTTGTACTTTAGACTCATTCATTCAAAAAAACTTTCTTCTTGAGTTTATTATAAGATTTAAGGACTATATTCTTCTAGTCTTAGAGATCCTAAAATACTAGCAATTCAAGTTTTATCTGCTTATAGCAAAGTGTTAAAATAGCTTTTTCTAACAATAGGATTTTGGTAGTAGTAGCAAAATGTGATTTCTGGTGGAGAGAACTCGATGAACAGTGTGTGAGAGAAATATGGAAAACATTTCAAAAATTTTTAGTGATTTTATGACAACTTTGCAGCCTCAACAGGCTTCATTACAGTACAGTGTTTGTCTGCAGTCATGTTTATTCATGCATTTGTTGTCTGTCAGTACTGTCTAGTGTGGAAGCATCTGAACAACTATCTTTACAGGTAATTTTCTTAATATTTTACCTGTAAAAGTTGTGCTTTTAAGTATAGATGCATAAGAAATTTTAAAAAAATACTACTTTGTAGGCATTTTTTTGTTAGGTTTAACATCATTATGGAGAAGTTAATTATACCATAGGACAGCTGTTTTGACCAATTATGTGAAACAAGCCCCATTTAATTTCAAAAAAGGTGCCACTACAGACTAGAAGACAAAGAGAGTAAATGAAATATACTTTCAGTATTTCTTTAAACAAAAAATATTGTTGTCTCAGTTTAAATCATGTGTAGTTTTTATAAATACATGAAAGTAAATGCCAAATTTCTTCATATTTGATGAGGTATTTACTTTGTAGATGTAATTCTTTTTGAGACTCTCCAATACACAGAAAACTGTTCTGTGATGCTGAACAAAATGCATTTTAAATCTGTGATCCAGTGGATTACCAGGAGATGTTTCCTGTTGTCCATGTTTTGTCATATTGTGCGTTATACCCACTTGAAAGAAATAAATGATGCTGTGATTAAATTGTTATATGTTTTTATATCTGTGGAGTTCTCTTGCAATAATGGCATTAACTAATGAAGTTTCTGTAACTTATCACCCTAATTAGAATGGCTACCATTCATGTGTCAGTAGACTATAAAGCTGCTCGAACCTTTCAATGCTTCCATCCTTGCAATTCAAAGCGCTGCTTTTCTTTTTAATGCCACTTTAAAAAAACAGATTGTTTTTTAAAATTATAAAATAGATGCATTTCTAGGCCTGTATTGTTAACTCTCTTTCTTGAATAAATATGGTTGTGATTAGAGTTAAAAAACAAATTGAGGAGGAAGGAAAAATAAGCCAACCTGTTGTTCATACTCGTACAGCTCCCGACTCCTTTGGGTTTGTTACTGTTGTATGCTCTGAGTTGTTACGCCTTGTTTGGTTTTTTAGTACACCTACCTGATTAATAACTTAGCTTAAAATTGTAACACTTACTGGAATAAAAAGTATGACATTGAGATTGCAAACAAAAGTTCAGTATCTGTAGAACTTTTTAAATTTATTGTGGTAGTGTAGATAATGCACTGTGAAGTTCTCCAGAGCACCGTCTGTTTCTGCTCTGCCTGACTCAGGGGATCTATAAAACTACTGATGGAAATTGAAATTAAGGAACAAGCATGTATTTTACAGAATTTTAGATCATTTGATTGAGGTTTGTAGAATCTTTGTGAAAAACAGTAATATTCCTTGTTGGATGATTTAGCTGCACCATGTAGGAAAGATGAATTAGAATATACACTATCAGTATTAGTTTCTTAAGTATTGCTTCCCTCAATATTAATCTACATAACCTGCTTATATGGAATTGCACTTGTTAAAATATTAGATATACATCCGTTAATCTCCTGATATTGTTTTACACACTTTTACAAAAGTAGCTGTCCACATACTTCAATCTCTAATGAACGGGTCTTATCTGGGGAGATGTTTGTCTGAAGTCTGATCTGAAAGGGAGAATTTGTTTCAGTCTATGGAGAGCAAAGCCAGTATTCAAGCTAGTATACAATTATGGAATGGTTGCGGTTGGAATGGACCTCAGGAGGTCATCAAATCCAACAGCCCCAACACCTAGAGAAAGTTGCCCAGGACCATGTCCAGATGGCTTTTGAATATCACCAAGGGTGGGACTCCACAGCCTCTCTGGACAACCTGTGTCAGTGTTCAGTCACCCTCACAGTAAAAAAGTATTTGCTGATGTTCAGATGGAGCCGCCTGTGTTTGCCTCTTGTCGTGTCACAGGGCACCACTGGAAAGAGCCCAGTTTTGTCATCTTTACACCCTCTCTTCAGGAACCTGTCTCAATTGATAAGATGCCCCTGAGCCTTCTCTTCTCTAGGCTAGATAGTCACAACTCTCTCAGCCTTTCCTCTTGTATGAGAGATGCTCCAGGCCCTTCATCATCTTCGTGGCCCTTCATTGGACTTGCTTCAGTATGTCCATGTCTCTTGTATTGGGGAGTCTAGAATTGGACAACTCTGCATGTGTGACCTCGTCAGCGCTGAGTAGAGAGGACCTCCTGTGACTTCTGCTGTCCATACTTGGTCTAATGAAGCAAAAGATACCATTCACCTGCTTTGCCACAAGGGCACTTTGCTGGCTCATGTTCAACCTGTTGTTGAACAGGAGCCCCAAGTCCTTTTCTGCCAAGCTGCCTTCCAGCTGGGTGGCCCCAGCACGTACTGGTGCGGGGGCTTGTTCCTCCCCAGGTGCAGGACTTTGAACTTCTTGTTGAACTTTATGAGGTTCCTGTCAGTCTTTTGAGGTCTCTGGATGGCAACACAACCCTTTGGTGCATCTGCCACTTCTCCCAGTTTTATGTCACTAGCAAACTTCCTGAAGCTACACTCTGACCTATCATTCGGATCTTTAATGAAGATGTTGAACAGGACTGGACCGCAGTACTGACCCCTGAGGTATGCTGTTAGTTACTGACCTCCAGCTAGAGTTTGTGCCACTGATCACCACATTCTGGACCTGGCCATTAAGCCAAATTTCAGTCTACCTCACTGTCTGTTCATCCAGCCCATCCACCAACAGCTTCTTTGTGAGGACGTTCTGGCTTATGCCCTGCCATGCTGTCCCTCCAACTGTAAAAGGTGCTATTAATGGATGCTTGTCTCTTATGCTTCTAAAAACAGATGCTTTTGCAGAATACAGCATAATAAATAAATTAAAATAGTTGTATACTTAAGAAAATTGCTACGGTACTTTCCCTCAATATTAGCAGGGGGACTTATAAATAATGCACCTAAAACTTGAAAAGTAATGATTCTCTTTTAAGTTCTTCAATGAAAGAAGATAAATACTGTGCCATGCTCTTAAGGGAACCTGTCAGATAACTTGGTTGACCATCTTGTATTTCTAAAAGTTGCCTCGATCCCTATATGGTAAACAAATATTGAAATCTCTCAGTTCTCGTTTCATTATCACAGAACTTGTGGAAGAATAGCCATTCTTCAGTGGCTAGTATCTGGGGTAGTTGCGCTGAGTTAGCCAGTACATTTTTTTAATTTCTTTTTTTTCCTGCCTCACTGCTTATTACCAATCTGGATTAAAATATTGTCCAAAATTCTTAGTTTTGGGGGGAGTAATTGTAGTAGTATATTTTCAGCAAGGGACTATTGCTTATTTACAGAGCATGTTTGAATACAGTTTTCAAGAACAGTGAAATAATTAAACAATGAAATTCAGTACACGTTCCTGTTAGTTATGCATACAGTGACACTTAAAAGATGAATTATATTCAGCTGCCATCTTTCTCCCTAACAGCTTTCTCTTCTGAGTAGCACAATAGTGAGGAATTACTTCAGTTCTTTACAAATTCCGGTGAAACTTAGTGTTTCCTCCACTCCTTCCTGTTCCACCTATTGCAATGCAGACAGCCCCTGGCCTGGTAACAAACTCTGCCGAGCCACCAGAACTCATCCGCTCATCGTGGCTCTACATCTCCTTTGCCAGATACTATTCTTATGTCATCTTTCGGTCTACTCGGATAGGTTTCCTTGTGCATCTTTTACTCTGAGACAAAAGAGGACAGTCTAGGCTTTTCTTGCAGAATAACTGATATTCTCTGATTGCTAGCATGATTAAAAGTAGTGTCATAAATCTTGCTTTGACAATATTTTCTAGCTTGTCTAATTTCATGTCCAGGTGGCTAATTCTCTTTAATTTTCTAAACGTTTTTTTTTACAGTTAGTTCAAGCTGTAGTACAACCGTATCAGCTAACAGAACCTATTTCTCTTCCTAATTCTTGAGGAAGCTTTTTTTGTTTGTGTGTCATTCTCCTTTTCAGCTTCTTGAGGAAATTTCCCGGTATTCATATTTATTGTGAAGCCTTTTTTCTCTACTCTTTTTCTAGCTTTTTATCTTTGAAAGCGCTTCCATCACTGTTTCTGTCTAAAGTCAACACAGATAGCTGGTGGTAATTTCATAAGAGCTATTCCTGGCACTGTGATATTGTGTTTGGGGTTTTTTTCCAAATGTAAAATACCTGTTGAGGTAACCTAGGCTTTCATAAAATGCAAGGAAGCAGTTAAATGCCTGTGAACTTAATTCACAAAGTGAAAATTAGCAACCATTCTAAGCTAGTCACAAGAACATGTAATAAGGTGCAGTCTTGCATTTCATCTCTTTCCGGACTCAAATGCCTTAGTGTGGTTCAACATAAGTGCTAATCTGATGATTCACAAACCTAAACTACCTCCCACAGTTAGACCTTTATCACCTATGTCTTTTTCAAATACCCATTTATCCAACCGTTAAATACTAGAAGAACATTCTGAGTTCACCCCGAATAAATGTTATGCAAAAGGCAGATTTAAGTTTCTCTGTGCTTTGCAACTTTCAGGGTAATGCTTTCTGCTGAAAGCATGATGGAATAGAGACTGTCTTCTGCTCTTCCACTTTCGGTGGAATAATCAAATATTTACTGTATGATAAGAGACAATGTGCTGGCTTTTTTATAGATATTTTTTTCTTTTCTAGGAAAAGACAAGATGTATGTTCCGATGGTTTTCGATGATTAAAATAATCATCAAAACAAGGGACTGAACTAAGGACAGATCTGTAGGAGGAGACCTAAATCTCAGTTAATTCTTGGTATTGATCTGTCTGGCTCCGTTAATGTTTATATACTCTGTGTCACCATAGAGGTGCTTCAGGAAGCTTTAGCATTTATCGTGCATGTCTGTGTTTGTGAGGGGTTTTTTTTATGTATGTTTTTATTATTGATAATATTTATTATTTTCCCTTATATAATTAAAACCGGAATCTTAATTGTGCCTCTCTGGGATGCATTCCACCTGCAGTGAGGAAATCTGTGATCTTGCAATGGACATCAGTCCATTGTATCAGTCGATCAGTCTATAGTGTCCTTAGCTGAAGAAAATGAGAGGAGCTAGAGAAAAGGGAAGACGTTACTTAGTCTATCCTTACTCATTTCTCTCATCTCATAGGAGATTTGTTCAAGTAAGAGCTTCTAGATTCTGCCTGCAGATATCCACAGTTATCTGCTTCCTGACTGCCTGGTGCTCCCTCTGTTTCAGTGCCTCATACTGTGTCTTGGCTTTGTTTTCTTTTGCATGTATTTGCAGAAAACCGAGAGACTCCCTCTTTGAAATACCTAACGAGCAGAGTTCCGACGTAGTTCTTAATTAGTAGGACCTGTGAGATGTTTTTTAAACTCTAAATAGCAAAGAAAGACTGGAGGCATTACAAGAACCCACTTGCGCTGGGAATTAAATGTAAATCTGTTTTAATATTACAACAGTAAGTACTTTGGCATGCATGAAGGCCAGGTATCTAAAACCAATTAAGTTGTCTCTGTAGGTTGTTGAGGAGAAACTGTAGCTGGTTTGATGGTGTTGAGGAGGTATTACTTTAATAGTTCTGTAGTTTATAAGGAGAGGACACATACACAGATGACACCTGAAATAGATTTTAAAAAGCCTTCTGTAAGTAAAGAGAGAAAGATGAAAAGAACAGTGAAATGCTCGCTGCAGAAAAGCTTATGAAAACCATTTTCAGTTTATCTGAGTTAGCTGTTTCGGTAGAATATTTCATAGTGAAGAAAAAGGGAATATTTTCTGTTCATGTTGGCATGTTATATCCTAACAGTACATCTTCATCAGTGCATTAAAAATGTTTTGCAGCCAGGATTTCTAATCTGCCACTAAGCCATGAAAGGGAGTAATTATCAGCATTTTCTTTCTTTTTTCAAAAATAAGAACTTTATTATAAAAATCTGTACAATGCACTTAATAAGCAATGTTAATTCACTTTAGAAAGTCCTAATATTGAGCATGAGCTCCACAGACGACAAATTATTTATCCTCCCTGCAGGATTTGTAAATCCTACAATAAGCTAGGCTTCCCAGCTCTCATTTTGGATTACTTCTGAATTCCCCTGGGAGCCACTTTTGTGGCAGATTCCATTTGGTTTCACAAGGCCTAAAGGGGGAAAACTTGGCATAGACCACAAATCTCTCACATTAGGAACAATTTGTAAACCACGAACAGAGGCAGCCAGAGTCCGTCCCCAGAACAGGCTGCTCCTGTTAGTGCCATTGTCTGAAAAGGATTGGTTTGCCATTTCCCAGATGACCTGCCTATGTGTAGAGAGATGTGAAAAGTTAGAGACAAAAATGTTTTCTACAGAGCGAGGGGGGAGCTTTCTTGTACAGAAAGGAAGGAAATACCTCTGTGGGATTTTATTTTTTCCCCTCTTCGTCCAAAAAATACAAAGAGGCCCTCTGTCTTTAAGGCGAATGTCGGCTTTAAATCTTTTAGGTTTGGATTAACTCTGTAAAAGAAAAAAAAATCTGACAGGCTTTCAAATATGACGCAGAAAAACTTTTTTTCCCCAATTCATGTTGTTCATTTGTAAAGCCAAAGGCTGGATGGACTGAATAGTAGGCGCCAGTTGTTCCTTCATTCATAGTTAGCATTACAATGGTCAGAATTAACATCCTAAGACCTACATTATCACTTTTGCTGTTTCACCAGCAAACATTTAATACAGGGTGGCTAATGCAAGCGCAGCTCTTTGCTGTCTCCTTATATATTAAAAAATGTTGCTAATAGGAAATAACAGTCGTCGTTACTTCAAGTTGTATGTTTTATGTTTTTTCTTGGTTTTTAGGAAACTTTTTCTCTCTAATTGCTACTTACTTATACAAAGTCTTGCAAAATGTAGTTGTGATGGACATTTCCTATTAGCTGCTGGTTTAGGAAATGGCTATTGCATCAAGTATGTCAAAAGTCATGTTTTGCTTATAAAGTGACCATGCTAATACATTTTCTCCACTTCCTGATACAAAATTTCCTTTTTTCCTCCATCAAAAATGGAAACTGTTTTATTTTGAACCTGTTCCTGCTCAGTGTTTACACCTTTGCTAACAGCTGTTGGCAGAAATAATTGGTAGAATCTCAGGGCAATAACTGTGTCCTTCTAACATAGCTGTGGGAAGTTTACCAATTTTTCAGTTCAAATATATTCTAATACTTCCAAAGAATCAGTGTCAGTAGGAACTGGGATACGAAAAGAAGGTAAATAGACCTTTTTACCGAATGAGAATATTTTTCTGAAAACAATTCGCTTTTGTTTTTATACATGAACGCATCAAGTAGAATTCTAAAATGTTCACATACACGCATTTAGAAATTAGACTTTAGCTACTGCAGTTGCTTGCATTTTTCTGCTAATTAATATTAGTAAAATTTCAGCCTGTTATTTTAGTTATGTACTGCAGTTGAGCCTTTGAAAGGAATTAGTCTCCAAGTAATGAAGCAAAAGATTTGAAAGGGTATGGTTGTATAGCAATGTTACTTTCAATCTCTCTGCAATCTAATTACATTACAAAGGTATTTTTAATACTGACTGAAAAACAATATTTCAGTAATACGCTTCATTAAGTATTTATCATACTCTTTGCATCCATATTATTACTGATGTCAGTACTTGGGCATGAATTACAAGGGTAGGTTAAAGTGTTTTTTTCGATTGTTCAAATATATTCTAATACTTTGTTTTGGTTTTTTAGTGTGTTTTAGTTATTAGCGTGTTTAGAGACCAAGTTCAAGTTACAAACAGAAGAAATTCCTATGTATTAATATCAAGCAGCGTATAAAAAAGCAAACACGCAGCTGAAAGCAATGATCTGATTTGCAAATACTTCACCATGCATTAATGTGTTAGATCGTCATTTGACAATATGTTGCATACTTCTGTAATTATGTAATTAGTAGTTTCCTTAGTTCTCATTTGGAAGCAGTTCTGTGGCAGTGTGGGAACTGTGGTACAGTGAATTCTGTTGGAGGTAACTTTGATCCAAGTTATACTGCAAAACGATTGTAACAGTGTCCAATATCCATATCGAGGGTCAGGAACCATTATATCCTGTTAGGATTGATTGCAAATAAGAAATTGTGCTCATAATGTATTGTCAAAGATTGTGCGGATGGGAGGGATGGATTTTCGATAAATCTAATTTTAATGGAAATGTCTCCAGTCGGCATAGTGCTGTAGAGCAGGGCTGTGGAGGGGTAGATTTCCCCCTCTCTCAGAGTTAAGTAGTGTGATCTTTCTACCAGCGTCTTAACATGAATTAGCGCTTACTATCTACCGGCTTTCTATAGCCACTCAGGGGTTTTCAGAAAGGAGTTTTATTTCACATTAGAGAGTCTAGAATGGCTCATTTAAATTTGCTTTTGATACCCTCAACCAAGTCATTGATATTTCTAAGGTTTTTTCCCTAGTTCTTGTCATAACATCGTCACATTTTGTGCTTTTTTTCCTTCCAGGCAGCTATGCTGTTCAGCTCTGGCGTGTTTTGGATGGGACTTCTATGTATTCCTATGACAGCTTTACTTTTTGATGTAGTGTACAAAGTGTGAGTACAGAAGTGCTGATGTTTACTGGAGAAAGGACTGATTTTTAAACGTGTGTTCTAATTACTAATATAAGAAAAGCAAATGAAAATCAGCTCTGGTGATTATATAAAATTATTTTTCACCTTGTTTGTTTTTGACAAACTTTTACAAGTGGTATTAGTATCCTAAATGTTTCAATAATTGCCATGTATTTTTTAATAAATATTTGCTGTTTCTAATTTACAAGAACAGCTGCTAAAATATATTATTTAGACTTACTTTATAATATCTCTTCTTGTAAAGCTTAATTTTAAATCATCTGGGAAAATGGATATGTAAATTGAATGTTTATGTAAGTGTTAAAAAAATCTTTTTACTTTCAAGAAGAGTAAATCTGGCAGTATTTTGTATTACTTACAGAGTAAAGAGAGCTACTTTTAAGACACTGGTGGATGAAGTTCAGGAGTTGGAAGCAAAGTCTGAGGATCCTGGGGCAGTCGTGCACGGCAAGAGGTACTGTAAAAATCTGAAAAATCTGTAGATCATTGTCTTAAGAAAAAAGCTAAGTATTTTCAGCCTTACACATGTATCAAAGACAAAAGGTTATTTTTCAAAATGCGTACAAACAAAAGGCATCTGTAAAGAGGTTTCAGGTCTGCTGAGCCCATATGTGTTTTCATACGCCTCGGTGTAAGTTTTACTGAGGCCTTTAACTGATGTGGTTTTTTGTAATTGACTGTTACGTTTCTAGTTATTACGTTGAGACAAACTTGAGGTACACTTCTAATTCTGTCACCTCTGACTGTGTTAACAGTTAATACAAAGTAAGTTTAAACCTGCATCCTTCATTAGCACAGTTATAACTTGGACCTAAGAACAATAAAAAATAAAAATTTTTAAAACCTTCTTGCTAGCATAGGGGAAGACAGCAAAATCTGGGATTTGCTGAAATTGAGTAGAACAAGCTGGCTTTCTATCTTATGCAATCCAGAGCAAACAAATTTAACGAAATTATTTCTTACCTCATATGGGTTAAAGTTAAGACTCAACAAGAATCCCCTTGTTATATCCTCCTTCATGGTCAGGCAGGTAATATGAAAAGTGAGAAGGTAAAACTCAAAAATTGGACAATTTCTGTGTGTAAACTCAGCGTAAAGGTGTGCACTCACTAAAATACTTGAGGCTTTTTAACCCTAGCTGGACTTGTAGTAAGTGCTTGCTGAATGGGCGGATGAGATGACAAAGCCCCCCTCTTCCCCCCTTGCAATTCATTAGTGCCATTTGGCTGAGTTAGAGCTTTCTTTCCTTGTCTTCATGAGTTTTGTGAAGTCTACAAAAAGCTGAAACTGTTGATGCTTGATTTTTCCTGTTCTTTCTTTCCTTTGGATTGCTGGTTTTTTAGTATCTTCATGGCAAAGGGCTTAGCCAAGAAGGCGCTTTTCCTGCTGAGGTATGCATGGAAAGAGACCAGAAAAAAAACCCAAACAGCCACTTCTTTTATTGTAGGTTTAATTTTCAGGAAGCACCTTTTGTTCATAAAGATACTTAAGTTCCCTTTCTCCTTCAATCTTACTGTATCCCTCTTCCAGTTCTGTGGGAATCAGCTTACTAGGATTTACCAGGTTGAGACTAAATTACATTGGATACCAAGGTGATGATCACCATTTCTAATGGGTGGAATATCCATCTCATGTGTTTGCTCCTACTTTTCCTTTTTTTCCCTAGAAATTATTTTCATAAGAATGAAAATAACTCCACTCTCTAGTGGAGTTCATCTTCCCTGGTACCATAGGCAAATACCAGGGGAGGTACTGTGAGGCCTGGAAGGTCATCCCACCACCTATGTAACACCTCGTTTAGTGTGATGGGCTACATAGGAGCACATACCTGTATAGTGTCACCTGTCAGGCTCTTACATGCTGTATTTGTGACAGCAGCTTCATACTGAAAGTACTGCAGTATTCCCTAGTTGATGACAATTCCTGCATTGAGCATACTTTTCCTCATCACTGCAAGACCCAGCAGTGCTTTAAATGTGATCTAAATTGATTGTTACGGATGCCTCTCTCCAGTGGCAGTGCTCATTCAGGCAGCTTCAGGGCAAGATCTTTCTCCGCGTTAACCAACTCATATATCAATGTGCTGAGCTTTGAGCCAGAAGCAGTCTATGCTGTGTACTCTTCTGCAAAGACCAAAAGTTGTACAAGAATGAATTACAGAAAAGAAAGCAGACATTAGTACTAGACAGTGCTAAAAGGGGAACATCTTGTGGATGTTGAAGAAAGTAAGGTAATGTACCCTTTTAGTGTTCCATACTTGCATTCCCAAGACTTCTCTTGTATTCCCAAATTCAACTACTTTTACTTCAGTTGTCTAGGCAGTACACTCTTCCTTTACAATGCCTTCCTTCAGAATGTCTTCAAATCCCTTCTTATTTATGTAAGAGGAACTTGGTGTTTTCACCACTAGTTTTACAAATATCTTCTTACCCCACAATTAGGAGGGCTTTCGAGATGGTGGTTTAGTTACCTGACAGAATGTCTTTCTTAGATCCATTCCTTCTCCACAAAGTTATTTTTAGATCTCTATTCTTTGAAGTGTACAAGCATCCACGTAACATACAAAGCAATGTATGTTAGACATCTTAGTAGGATTTATCTCTTATTTTATCTCTTAAGGATTTATTCTCTCCATGATTACTTCTTTTAAATTACATCTTAATTCAGGTAAAAGAGCCAAAACTTCACCCTCTATGGAGAAAGTATTCTTTATTAAAGAAACAGTCTGATGAACTGACTTACTTGCATCTCCAGAAATTTGACTGAACTATTGCAAACGTCTTCATATCTCTTAACAGACTTAACAGACTAACTAGTTACCAGTGCAGTCAGTAGTTAAATTTGTAAGGAATGTCCTCTACATCTATTTTAAATGCATGCATGAGACTCTTATTCTTGAGTTGTAGTGCTTTTCATGCAAGATCAAATAGTTGGTTTTAACAAAATTACTGTGTATTCTTCAGCACCAAATAATATTTATCTAACGTGCATACCTCTGGAAGTACCTTTTTATGTTGTAGCAGAAAAAGGGATTTTTTTCATGAAATGCAAAAATAACCTAAGAAGATGTAAATCACTGTTTGATTAAACTGGGAAATAGTGAGAAGGATAATTGAGGAATTTTTCCACTCTGTCCATTCCCATCTTAAAAATACTATGACACAAAATAAGAGGCTCAACTTCCACAGATAACAGGTCAGGTTTCTACTATTGGCTAGATGCTGTAATCAGACAGTATCTGAATGTTTACTGAGAGGACCTAAGGTCCCCCACAACATCCTTCTCTCTAAATTGGAGAGATACTGGTTTGATGGGTGGACTGTTTGGTGGATGAGGAATTGGTTGAATGGTTGCATCCAGAGGGTTGTGGTCAACAGCTCAATGTCCAGATGCAGATCAGGGACAAGGGGTGTCCCTCAGGGGTCTGTACTGGGACCAGTATTGTTTAACATCTTCATCAATAACACAGACAGTGGGATTGAGCACACCCTCAGCAAGTTTACTGATGACATCAAGCTGAGTGGTGTGGTTGACACACCTGAGGGATAGGATGCCATCCAGAGGGACCTGGACAATCTCAAGAAGTAGGCCCATGTGAACCTCATGAGGTTCAACAAAGCCAAGTGTAGGGTCCTGCATCTGGGTTGGGACAACCCCTGGTATCAGTACAGTCTGGAGGATAAAAGGATTCAAAGCAGCCCTGCTGAGAAGGACTTGAGGGTAGTGGTGGATGAAAAGCTGGAGATGAGCCAACAATGTGCACTCACAGCCCAGAAGGCCAACCACATCCTGGGCTGCCTCAGAAGAAGCGTGGCCAGCAGGTCGAGGGAGGGGATTCTGCCCCTCTACTCTGCTCTGCTGAGACCCCACCTGGGGTATTGTGCCCAGCACTAGGGCCCCCAAAATAAGGACATGGACCTGTTGGAGCAGGTCTAGGGGAGCGCCACAAAAATGATCAGAGGACTGGAGCATCTATGCTATGAGGAAGGGTGAGAGAACTGGGGTTGTTTTGGCTTGGAGAAGAGAAGGTTCCAGGGAGACCTTCAGCCTTTCAGTACTTAAAAGGGGACCCACAGGAAAGTCGGGGACAGACTTTTTAGCAGGGCCTGTTGCAGTAGGACAAGGGGTAATGGCTTTAAACTGAAAGAGGGTAGATTTAGACTAGGTACAAGGAAGAAATATTTTACAATGTGGATGATGAAACAGTAGAGCAGGTTGCCCAGAGAGGCAGTAGATGCCCCATCCCTGGAAACATTCAAGCTCAGGTTGGATGGGGCTCTGAGCAACCTGGTCTACTTGAAGATGTCCCTGCTCATTGCAGGGGGGGTTGGACTAGATGATCTTTAAGGGTCCCTTCCAACCTAAACTATTCTATGATTCTAAGGATATTAGTGTTAATTTTATGGCGCTTTTTTCAACTAGAATATATTTGTTGCAGATTTCTGCAACTCTGTTGACCTGATACTGCATGTATTTAAATATAGCTAAGATTGTAGGCTTTACCCTTTGATATTTTCCTACCAACCAATCTTAGAATGGGAGTTTTCTATTTAAATTCTGAACTTGCACTTTCAGATGTTTTCTTAACATTAGCATAAAATTTGACATTTACATTACATTGAAATAGTTTAAAATACTGTTCTTCAAAGCTCTTTATTGTATTTTAGCATATGCTTTAAAAGTAGGACATGCTAATACAGTCTTAAAATCTGTCATCTCTTCTATTTTTCCAGTGCTGATTCAAAACTGTTTCTGAACTGTTACCATTGAAGGCTCAGGAAGAGCATTCCTATCTTACCTTGCTGTTTCAGTGTCTGTAAGGATGTGTAATCAGATTATTTTTTTTCCCCAAAACTGTCCAAAAAGACTTTATTCCATTATTCTGTAGGCAACACGTTGAAATTAGTCACATATATTTGTCAGTTAAGTAAGACTATATCTTGAGCAAGAAGGTGCAAATTTTGTCTGGTCACTTTTCCAACAGAAAGTAAACTTTCATGTTGGAATACTATTTACTCAAGGGTGCCTTGATAGCATCAATAATAGAGCAGCTTCTGTGGATTAACAAATTTATGCCATAAAAAGTATGATTTCTATCATTAGAGCTATTGTAATTGAAATGCCTCAAAGCCATTTGTACTTAAAATTGAAATTACTAAGGTAAAAGGATACTTTTTGTATATAAACAATTGTTCAAAAACACTTTTTCAGATACATTGTATGTAATGCTTAAGCAGACACAACTGTATTCATACCCAGTACAAAAATGTTTTTACTGGGTTGAATACTATATAGACTAACAATAACATGAATAAAAGCCCAAACTTGTGGAAACGTCTTTAGAGATACGTGCTGCAAACACTGCTTCATGTATTCGTTGTTTTTCATTCAGACCACTTGGAAAATTATTGTTAGACCAGATAAGTGACTGGTCAGAAATATAATAGAAGTAGTAAAGTGGGGTTTTTTGTCTGTGAGATTAATTGCGTGACAATATATACATTTCATGTTCAAAAATAGTTAATATTCTGCTTGTCCGTATTGGTACACATAATGAGCATAAGCATTTAGTTACTGTGATTTACCATTGGATAATTATGAAACCACGTTTTCTTGACTTCGCATGTAGATTTTTTTTTTAGTATGCTTTTGAATGGCAACAGGGTGATTCGTACTAAAGAGCCTGTAGTATGTCTCTAAGTATAGAAATAGAGCAGAACTTAATACCTGAATAGCTGGAAGCACTTTCCCAAATGTATTTCCTCCTTTATTTATATTTTCTGTACTAGCAATCAGATCTGTGCAGTGGAAACTTCATTATACATAAACTAAGAAATGTGCTTACTTCGTGTTCTCGTGAAACTTAAGGCAGTATTTTCAGTGCTTAACATTTAAGCAATCTGATCATTTCATTCTGGAACACAAGCAAAGAACAGGGATGGTACCAAAAATGCCAGAATAGGCCTGCTATGTTTTTAATAAAATAGTTTTTTATTGGACAATAACATAGAAATTTGCTGATAGCAACTCACATTAAGAATGGTTTCTCAGATGTATTGCAAAGGAGATACAGCTGATAACTGTATCTAACTATTCGCATGGCCTTCCACCTCTTTGACCTCCCATCTTACATGAAGTTAGTTATTTATTCACTCTCTATATCCTTGTGGTTTAAACCTCAGTCCGTAATTTTTATTGATCTTGTAGCTTCAACAGTTTGTAGCTCTGAACTAAAAAATAAGGCTCCTATACAGTCTAGAGGAGCAATTAGTATGAAAAAACTATTAAAAAACCCAAATCTCCAAAGAGCTAGCTCAATGAAAGGACTGAGAGTAAGGTGTGCCTCAGTATTCCAACCTCCCCATTCTTGGTCCTGTCACCAGATGCTGACGGCTTTCCTGGAACTAGTACCTAATTCCTTTTTTACAAGGACGTCTCATTCCATCTTTTGATTCAAAACATTGCCACAGAAGCAGTTTTCCCTGCATATTCCCTTACCCTATCGATTTTGCAGTTAGAATGCCTCAGTGAGAATGGAAACAATTGGTTTATTTCCCCTCTTCCAAGTTAGAAGAGCCAAGCTCTCACCTCTTGGTACATGTTTTAACCACCAGACTGGAGGGGCACAGAAAAGAGAAAGAGGCTGTTCAACTTCATATATAAGTAGTACATACTCAGTGAAGAAAGAATGAGCGTTTCTAATGTAATGGTTTGAATGCTAATCTTGTAAGGCAAGCAATTCCTTGCACCACTTGGTCTGGTCAGTAGCCTGGGAAGGTAAGTCTGTTGAGCTAATTGACAATAATATTAAAAAGTAATTTGACTGGTCAAAATCCAGTAACATAGGTATGTGAATCTGTTATGCTTCCTATGTCCTTACACAAGAAACAACTTTGATAATCTGGCAAAACTACAACAAAATTAATATACTCAGAGTAAACATAAGATACTTTTTAAGTGAACTGATTTTTAGACCAGTTCACATGGAGAGGGGCTGGATTTTTCAGCATTGGAAAATTTTAAACAGTAGGTGGGTAGTTCTCTCCAACACAAGCTCTAATTCACAGTGAATATCAAATTTAGAGGAAGAAATCTTTTTTTGTGAGTTTTGTGGGAGTTTTTTTAATATAGTCCCTTGCACATCTTGAATATGTTCTCAAAATTGTCAGATTTTGAAAGCTTTCTGAGCTAAGGGCACTGTTTTATGTTAAAAAAAAAAAATAAAAAAAAATTATAATCTGACCTGGCACTAATCAGGCCACGCTATGTCAAGGAAGCCAGTGCCTTCCCTTTACACCGCATGTTTCTAAAGGAGTCACACTCAGATGTTCACATTATTCATCTATTTGTACTGTCAGCACACAACAGTGCTTCAAACAGATGCTTTGCCTGTACTGTGATGAGTAAAAACATTACCAGGGATCTGGACATCATAATCTGCCCTTGGACACGCTTTTAATCATCTTAGTAATTAGTTCAGGCACAATTTAAAAAGAAAAAGGAGAATGGACACTTTTAATTCATTCTCAGCACAAGGAGGACATGGACCTGTTGGAGCACATCCAGAGCAATGAAGATGATCAGGTGGCTGGAGCACCTCTCCTGTGAGGACAGGCTGAGAGTTGGGGTTGTTCAGCCTGGAGAAGAGAAGGGTCCAGGGAGACCTTACAGCACCCTTCCAGTACCTAAAGGGGGCTACAGGAAAGATGGGGAGGGACTTTTTATCAGGGAGCTTAGTGATAGGACGAGGGATAATGGTTTTAAACTGAAAGAAGATAGATTTAGATTAGATATTAGGAAGAAATTCTTTACTGTGAGGGTGGTGAGACACTGTAACAGGTTGCCCAGAGAAGCTGTGGCTGCCCCATCCCTGGAGGTGTTCAAGGCAAGGCTGGATGGGGCTTTGAGCAGCCTGGTCTAGTGAAGGTGTCCCTGCCCAGGGCAGGGGGGTTGGAAATAGATGATCTTTAAGGTCCCTTCCAACACAAACCATTCTATGATTCTGTGAATAATAATTGTCATTTAACAGACTCAAAGGTAAAGGAATACTGTAATGAGTAAGTAACTACTTTTCACATGTCTGCTTTCTTTCTAGCTTAACTGAAAGAGCCCAACTGCTGAAGAATGTTTTTAAGAAGAACCATGTGAACTTGTATCGCTCCGACTCTCTGCAGCAAAACTTGCTTCGTAAGTTTTTACTGACAAAGAGAAATTAATATCCATTAATAATATAGAAGGAAAATTCTACCTTTCACTGCATTAGTTTATAGTAAAGATGTAATATCCTAAACCCAGTAGACCATGTTCTTTGCCTGTTGGTAGGTTCCTCTTCATTACTAAGATACTGCACAGAGTTCTTTCTGCTATTTTATAATTGCAAAATTATGTAAAGAAACCGCATGGGTTTTCTACCTACTAATTGCTGAAAAGACATTTATTCCCCAATATTGACCTTTATTAAATTGTTTTTATTAAAGCTTTTAACAAAAGACATCTGATCAAAACTTAATTACCTTCTATTTTGTTTTGCATCTGCAGATGGCTACGCCTTCTCTCAAGATGAAAATGGAATAGTTTCCCAGTCTGAAGTAATAAGAGCTTACGACACCACAAAACAAAGGCCGGAGGAATGGTGAAGGAACACGGCTCAAGATTTAGGCCTTATTAGTTACTTTTGTGAGACGGACTACTACATCTTTGATGGGAGGTGCAACCATGGCCCAGTCATCAGAGATTTGAAGATCTACGGTGGTCTTGTTCCATAAAGTTTGGATTTGTGTATTCAGTAGACATAAGCACTGTGCAATTACACTGTAACACACCATCTCTAAATTTTTTAACGAGTATTTGCTTAGCCTTTGTAAGCAGATTGGAATTTACCTTGTATCTTGCCAGCTTGCTTATTTTACAATGAGGTTGAATCGATAGTGGTCATATACTCAGAAGGCAATGGTCAGATCGCTAAACATACTTTATGTTGACAGACCATTAGCATCTGTGAAGGCTTTCAAGTGTTAATATATTTAAATACAGTTGATAACAAGCCTTTGATTTCAACAAGTGCTCAAAAAATAGTATCTTAATGGTGTCAATTCACCTTCTTGAGAAAGATTTTGAGTCAAGATGTTTATAGATGTTTGTGTCAAACTAACCTAAAAACGTTTGCCAAAGAAGTTCCATAAAAGTTTTCTGTTGTTAGAAATAATTTGAAAGGAAATTAACTCCAGTCCTGATGTCAGAACTGCATGCTTGAGTCTCCACACTTGAGGAGAAACATTTACAATACAGTGAGTCTAATTTGAGTGGCCTTTACGGCATTTGCTTTCAAAACTGCAAGTCTTTGCACCTTCGGCCTTATACAAGCTTTTCCCTTCTTTTCATTTCGTATTGCGTATGTTGAAAATGGCTGCCACCTTGTAAAATTGAGTACACATACTATTTTGTTCGATTTTTAATTGCTCTGCCTTACTTCCCTTTAGCAAACTCTAATTATTTTTGCGATGCTTAGATGTATCTGCTTGTACTGTAGGTTCAGAAAGAAAGTTTGTTTTAATTTATTTTTAAAAATTAATTAAATTTTCAACATTTTTATACTAAAATTATTTGAAATGCATACGTTGAAATAGAGAGCAAAGCATGCCCTTCGCTAGTCTGTGGTATGTACCGTTTTATTTGCACTAAAGCCACTTCCTATAAAGGTGTGAAATACATTGCAGCAGCCTCTTTACAACTTACTGGTCGTGCAGAATACCGTATACTCTCACCTCTAATGCAAAATGGAGAGGAAGTGACTGCAGAAAGAGAGACACACCTGGTTTAAGGAGAAAAAAAAAAAAGAGGGAGGTGTTAAATGAGAGCATTGTGGTAACTTTTTTAAGTAGTTATACTTGGTATTTCTCAACTTACTACTTAACAACCATCAGGTTTGAAAATAAGAAAAGCTACTTTAACTTCAGAATTTAGTTAAATCTTGTAGCTTTTTGGTCCATGTTTCATTCTGAGGTTAAAACCCACCATAATTACTAGAGAAAATACATTTTTCTATAGTAGCAGTTTTTAATTGAATTTCTGTGCATTGCACAGAAAGGATCTTTATTTTCTTTGAATGGAGATCAACTAGATGGAAAAACAGAACAATGACATCCCCAATGATCTGTTAAATTAAGAATTTCCTCTTTACTCTCCACATCATCCACTTTCAACTTAACAAGTCATCCAATCCCATCTTTTCTCTGCCCTCCGTCAGCAGTCATATACTACTAAAGGTTGGCTTTACCTCCTTGCCGTTCATCGAGCTAAACACTTAACACGGAACTTGATTGCACTATCCAAGTTTCTGATGCTCCATTCCAAGAGAAACTTACAACTGTGCGTGGGAAGCCCAACAAAAGGCACAAATGAAAGTACATATTTAGGAAGGAGGATCAATGGGAAGGCAGTCTGCATTTCATATGCGTGTAATGCAGTGTCTTCCTCTGGCTTTCCCGGAGTGATCTTTAAACAGAAAACAGAAGACCCAGGGACAAAGGGAACGTATCCCACTAGAAACAGTACTGCCAGTCAGTCATGCAGACAAGAACTGCCGGCAGAAAAGCCATTTCAGGCATAGATAAATAGATGGATCAATATGGGAGGGCCAAATCACTTGACCTAAGGCAAGAAAAAATTTGGGGGCATGCCCCTTTCCTAAAATGGGGATCCCTATCTTCTGTCACCCGAGGGACAATGAGCAGCTTCAAAACATTTCTGAAATTAACCATGACACTGTTGCTCCCTCACAATCTCTCGGTGTACTGAACTCGTATAAAACAACTCAATCTATACATACTCCCTTTATGGGTAAATTTTTTATTATTATTGGGTTTTTTCTGTTCTAAATGGTTTAAGAGCTGATTGTGCAGAAAAGGGTGTGAGGGCATTGTAAAATATTTACAATGAGAGATTTACATGATCTCTTATTCTTCCTATGAAATAAAACTCTGTCTCACCGTTGTAATACAGTTTGTGGAAAGTAACACACCGTATATCCCCGGCTTAACTATCTTCAAAAGGAAGAAAGCAACTGAAACAGTTCTAAGATCCTAAATTTAGACTGCAATTTAAGATTTTTAAGGTAGTCTTATCACGGCGTTTCATCCTTACATCTTTACAGAATTTGTAGTAGTATTTGACAAAGCATTTTTTGTTTTTATTACTTCTGATGGGGTTTTTCTCCTGTCTCTATACTTTTTCTGGTAATTAGTGGTTGGAAGATACTTTCTTGGAAACAGAAAAAAAAAAAACCAATGTGGCAATTCTAACTATGGTTTGTGATTGCTCGCACAAATCCATTTTGAAATGTAAGACCATCTTAGCTATGTGTGCCCATTTTTAAATCGGGTCAAGTATACAGTAAGCACTTTATTTTCATGTTGAGTACACAGGAATATAATCTATTACCATCCTGTTCGTGCATTGTATCTTTGTTAAAATATGGGGATTGTGCAGTCATTTGTTTAAAGAAAAAACAGTTTAGGCAAAAACTCTCATAACAACACCTCTGTTCCTATTGTTTGAAAATTCAAGTTTGTATCAAATACAGAATTCACACAGACTTTTCCATCTGTTTCATGTGCACTGCATAACAATTACAAGTTAGTATTAAAAATTTCCATCAAAAAGTTGAACCAGTGCCACTTAGAAATCGGGTGTCTTATATAAATACTGTTGCTTGGTTATTTTTAAATATATACATAGATATATATATAAATTATTCAAAAGAGTAAGTAACAGGAAACAAATTTTAACAAATCTATTGGTAATTTGTATTTGGAATTTTTTCTTGCCATTTCCTAATTTTGCACTTATTTTTGCAAAGCAGTTTCAACAGATTTATACTTAGTCATCATTCTATTTGTATAAAATGATAAATAAAATATTTTGAAATGCTAAAAGATAGCTGAAGATTCCTATACGTCCACATGCATTCATAAAATTCACCATGTTAAAGATGCGCGTTAAGTGTCTTAAGACTTCTCGTTACACTTAAACCCGTCTTGAATGATGAGTAATTTGGAATATGTGTTAAATTTGAAGAGAAGTTTTTTCCCTTTTTTTTTTCTCTTGCGTATTGTGTAAAAGCACTTGCAGCTCTGATGAATTTATCATTCTGTCTGCATGAGGCAATATTTCTAAGTGTTCTGAGGCAATGCATGGTGGTTTTTTAATGCCTTCGTTAAAAGTCTGCTCATAATATGTCGAGAAGCTAGCGCTGTGTAAGCAAATGAGTTTGTTGGTTCAACTTTCTTGGTACTGGATGTTTTCACTGGTAACAAAACTCAACAAATGAGTTTCTCCTTCCCCCCCTCCCCTCGCTCACCCAGTTTCCTCACTGTTAACCCATAGATCTTTATTAAACAAAGGAATATTTTAGCATTCCAAACCTGGTCCCTGCTTATGCAGACCGTTCCCTGCGTAGGCTTCAGCTGGGCTGTTTGTGAGGGCAAGGACTGCTCGTCCCAGCGATGATGTGCGAAGTTGGGCGCTCCGGAGAGGTCAGGATACTTGTAACTTGAACGAAAGCATTTCCGTGTAAAGAGTGATTTGTGATTGCAAAGCTGTGACCAGAGCAAGTTGGATTTTTTAAAAAATCCTATTTTATGGTGTTTCTTTATTGTAGACTAGAAGCCATAAACGCATTAATATTGTTTTTTTTACTTCGACGTGATTTTTCATTAAGACTTTCAGTGTTCGATGTGTGCGAACCGCCGCAGAAAGCGGTCGGTCTGTAACAGCAAAATTTGCATTCAAGGTCAAGTGAGGTTTTACAGCTCCACTAAGCCATTACTGCTACAACTGTCGTGGAAATTACGAAGCTGCATGAATGAAGACTTTTTGACTCGGTGTTTATGGTAGTTTCTCAGGTTTAGTTTTAACTGGATGTTAAATGCACTGTGTTTTATAAATAGTTCTTCTCTTCTAGTAACACATTCAGTTCTATGCAGTGTTACATGTCATTTGGCATTTGGTGAATGTGCATGTTTTGAACTGCAAATTTTAAATGTTTTGTCTTTCAATTGTTAAAAAATGAATAAACTTTGCCATTAAACGAAGATGCTCGGTTGAATTGATTGGTTGCAAATGCTGGGGATTACGTTCGAAGGAAAACATATCTCATCGCTCCTGGTTTTGAATTCCTTAAAATGGGACATATCAGAAGTAGTATTTCACAAATTGCAAAATAATTCTTAGGTTATTAAGGTAAAGTGAAAAAGCAGGAAATGGTTTTGAGGGGTTTTTTTAAACACCTAATTTGAGATGTCTTTTTCAGTTCTCATGTGAAATCCATAAAAAGTTACTAAAAAAAAAGGAGGGGGGGGGCGGGGAGCATGTGAGTGTGCAATTTAGTGATTTGCAGCAGATCCTGAACGTGCTCTGGTGCTGATGCCCTATTTTGAAAGAGAAATACGCAGTACGAGAGCGGTAGAGTGGGAATAAGGAAACGTCATCTCCTTTTTCAGACAACAGCAATAAATACCGTATCCGTTGGCTATGATACGAGCGGGTATTTCTTTCCCCTAACAGTGCCCACCTACGGAATAAAAATCAATATATACAACCCTAAACTGAGTTCTGTTTGTA
The DNA here is from genome assembly GCA_013400135.1 of Rhinoptilus africanus. Lineage (NCBI taxonomy): Eukaryota > Metazoa > Chordata > Aves > Charadriiformes > Glareolidae > Rhinoptilus > Rhinoptilus africanus. Next base: position 134,122 of record VXBO01010712.1, on the reverse strand, counting down.
GATAGGTGACGGATTCTTTATATACACTCCGGATAATGAATTTATTTTACAGACAGTGTATCCTGTCAAGGCAGGTTTGGTAACAGATGCATCTTTCACGCTGTTAGGTTTCAGGATACCCAGTTTTTAACAGCAGAGAGGGTGTAAGGAGATTCCACCCCACGGTCTGTCGCCGCCTCTGTTACGCTGGCAGTCATGAGGCCGTGGAAATTACTGGGGTTATAATCCAGTTTATAATGATCCTGGCTCCCTTTCAAATCCTTTCCCTCCTTTCTTAGGGCAAATGCTATTTTTAAGCTGAAACGTTTCACTAACCTGATTCACGCCACAGCCCCCCTGAATTTGCACAAGTTGTAGATGGAGAAAATAAAAAGAACAAAAAGGCGTTTCTTCTGCCTTTGCTAATGAAGATAGCCTGCCGTGGAATTACAGCCTGAGCCTAATTGCGAATGAGGAGCTGTTTATGTGGGTGTCGTGCAGCAGCAGCCCCCGCAAAGGCAGAAGCTCTGTTCAGAGCAAGTCCACAGAGCACGTCGCAAAACGCAGAAAAAGTGCCGAAAATTTACTCCATCTCCATAATATTACTGCCAAGTTGCAACTGAACAGTAGTGACAAACTAATTTTGAAAGTGTCACTTTTGTTTTTATTCCAGTGGGATTAGTATGACAAATAACCCATGAGCTTGCGTAGCCATGGATCATACCGCTTACCTAGTTTCAAATAAAATCCTTCAGATATTCCTGCAGGGATGTGTAATGCTTTTCTTAGCGCTGAAGAGTTTTTATGCACTTTGGAGATAGAGGCATAAGACACCCAAAATGTAGAAACACAGAACAACTATTATTCGTTGCCCACGGAAGGGCTGGGTTTCAGACAGGCCATTACCCATTAATGGCAATTGAAGGATTTTCTGCATGATGTGTGCGAATGACGATAATTCATTTACCGTGATTTTTGTTTCTTCTTGATTTATTTCAGATTGGTGTCACTCTAGTGAAATGAGTATGAACTAACTCCAGTATTACAAATGAAATAGTTAAAAAATAGCCTTAAAGAAGCAGCATGGCAGTAAAGCAGGTAGTGTATAAAAGTTATTTCTGATAGCAGTTACTTCTTTTGCTTCAAGTGTACATCTCGCCTTCACACTCTAAGTACTCAAAATCTAACTTTTAGATTTTTACCAAACATTTGTCATTAAAACTGCGTATCAGAATGCCATTTGTGTCCTGTCTGCAAGTTTTGGAGGGGTGTCTGCTTTCTATAAACCGTCAAAGCATCTAGAGCCAATAGGTCCTTTTCCTTAGGCAGGAAATTCAGCATTCCCACCTGCACCCTCAATCCAGCTGGGCTGGAACTGGCTGGCAGAGGCAATGAGCATTTTGGTCCCTGGGCTTCTATTCCGGCCACCTCCCGTCCCCTCCTTTTAGCTATGTGGGTCACTGCCGCGGTGGCTGCACGAACGATCATGTATAAATTCATCTTAACTTGTAGACTCTTGTCCCTCTGTTCGCAGGTGGTGCGTAACCCCCACCTCACCTGCTTCACAGGCCACCCCTCATCTTCCCCAGCCTTGGACCCCCCCTCTGTCTGCAGGGTGCGTTGCACCCTGTGGCCACCCATCTGTGAGGGGCTTCGCACTCTACAAAGTCACTGACTTCTCCAAGTCCGATTCAATGAAATTATTCCTGTGGGTCCAGTTCTTCGAGCGCTTTTGGAGGTCAAACCCGTGATGCAGCATCAGGGGAGGAGAGGCAGTAGCTCGGAGGGGTCTTCACACTGAGTTTCACGCTACGCGGCAAACTGCACAGCCTTTGCTTAGGCTGAATAACCACTAAAGTCTGTAAGCCTGCACGCAGGAGTCGCAAAAATCCATCCCTGCGATAAAACATTAATAAATCTGCCTGTTGAGCCCGCTGAGACCATCATGGCTACACCCCAAAATGTTCGTGGGCAATCGCTGGGCCCAGCTCGTGGCTTCCCAGGTACATCCCATCCTGGCGAAAACCACTGAATTTCAGCTGCCCACCACCTGTGTCAGCGGCTCTGACAACCAACTGATCTTTAAAGGAACATAAAATGGCACTTTAACCAGCATCGATCAACTTTCTGCTTCCAGCAGGATCTGCGTTGCCTTGGTTTAATAGATTAAAAAAAAGTTTTCTACTAACTGAAGATTTCTATTTGTAAAAGACGCAGTTCAATTGTCTTACTGTCTGTTTCTGCTGTACACGGGAACGATCAGCAGATCTCGCAGGATGCCTCTAAACAGCCGAGCTGACCGCTGTTGCAATGCTGAATGATTTTTACACAAAGTTACTTGATGAACAGTCACGTATTTCTTATCCGTTCCAAATTTAGTGAGATTTCTATGAAACACCATCAAAGGCGGGCAAAAATTTACCTGCCCCCTTCCTTGAAGATTGTTTCTTAAAAATTTGCAGGCCAAAACTCTTACAAGTAATCTCCCAAGTACTCAGAATCTACTTTTTAGATTTGGATCAAACATACAGTACCGTCTATTGTTATTTTAGCTTGTCGTTCACAACTAAAACATTCAAGCTAAAACCTGTTGCTTAAAACACAGAACCATAGGATGTGTTGGGTTGGAAGGGACCTTTAAAGGCCATCTAGTCCAACCCCCTGCAGTGAGCAGGGACATCTTCGACTAGATCAGGTTGTATAAATCACTGTGTACCACTTAAGTGGCCTTTCTGCTTAGAAACCACGTGCCCAGTAGTACAACCCATTGGATTGCGATATTAATTATGCAATAAAAAAACATATTAAAGGGGTTATTTCAAAACTTTTTTTTTCATAAATGCTAAGATATGGATTGTTAGATATTCGCTGAGGAAAAATACGTATTCGACTTTTGAGGAAGAACCAACGAGGCTTTGTTAAAAGCCAGAGCACGCTGTAATTCCGAAGAGAAGGGCTGTCATTTTCACACGCATCGATATGCTGGTACTTGTGAAATAGCTCAGCTATAACGTACTGCAAGACATCCCATAGACAGGGAGTCTGGGACTGAAAAATAAGACAGTTCAGCCCCTGAAATCGTAGATTCTGATACACAGAATGACTTTGTTCACAAAAATAACTATACGCATGTATATAAGTATACGTAAGTACACACATACGAGTATACATCTGTATTTTCCATTTGATTGCTGCACGTGTTTGGTTAAATGCTTTTTTTTTCTTCTTCTTCTTCCATTTGGTTTGTTGGTTTACTTGGATGAAGGAATGTGGAAGGACAAACAAAATTAATTCCTAGGGCAGGATGTTTTAAATTAAAACACCCAACTAATCAGTGTCATTTTAACCACATTTTTACCACGGTTTCATGTAAAGACATGAATTGATCTACCAGTTTGCTATATATTCAGAGTCTTATGTTATAGCAAATCTGCACAACAGGTGCACAAAGGCGTAAACCATTTACAAACGCAAAACTAACTCTTTTTAAGAGGAAAAAATACAGTATAGTTACACCATCGAAATGAAAACTCGCTCATCCCACGCTACCTGCACAGAGACATACAGATGACACAACACTGCAACCACACGGTTTATTGATAATTTTTGTGTGCTTGTGTGACTACTAAATAATTAGTGCTGTCAATGCTGTAAATACATTTTAAATTACAAGCTTGTCTTTACATTTTATACACGGCTAATTTTACAAATAGAACTTTGTGATCAGTTCGTCCAACTTACACGAGTTGCGGAGCAAAAAGCCAACAATAAATACTTCCTTCTGAAATATGTCTTAACGTAACCCTATTTTTAGAATTTTCTGCGGGGAATTTATTAGTGACATCATTGAATACATTCTGCTTTTCTCATAGATAATTATTTGGCTGCTTGGGACTGGCACGTTTTCAACTAGCGTAATGAGTACTAGTTTTATCTATCGTAGTTACAGTTTAGTAATGCACATATGCTGTGTAAGTTCAGGTATATTACGTGTATTTTAGAAACCCCCACGCTTTTTGATATCTATAGCAAAAATACATCCTCTTATTTTCATTGCTCATGGCAATGGGAAGCAGTCAGCTCTCTTTTCGGGATCCGCAAACTCTTCTCTTTAGTCCAGTTCCTCTCTGACTTCTCAGGCTCATTGCTGCTTTACAGAACTAGTCTGATTATTGCCAGTGGAACGCAGCCACCGTCTGTTAACTAAGTTAATAGCACTTAGGGTTAAAACGTCATTTATAACAGCGTGAAATAAGTAATTTTATCCCAAAACGGTTCTTTCTACTTGTCTCTGAACACGTTCCGCGCAAATTAGACTGAACGACTCAGAGCGGTCACTTGATTTAGAGCAACTAAGTTTGGGATATTTTACAATTCATTTGTAAGCGCGATCCAAGCTTGGGAAATGAGCTCCCAAACGAGACCTTGCGTTTTTCCACGGGCAACTCACCCACGGGAACAGTTCTGGCTTCCGCAGCCCCAGAGCGAGTCAGGGCGACCCCCGGCAGCAGCTTCCCAAGGCACCTGGCATTTCTTGACAACTCCTTTCAGCTCTGACTAAAATCGGAGCAGCTTTTCCCAGCCAGGGCAGGCTCTGGCTGGAGAGGATACCCAAAGTACGGCGGCGACACCAGAAATCCTGATGGCTGGGTGAGGTGGACGGCATGGGTGGCCTGGAAGCAGCCGGATGTGTACGGGGGGGGAGGCGATGCCACAAGGCATCCTGGCTCTGCCCGGGGAAAAGAGAACCTGCGGACGGAGCCGCCGGTGGAACTGGAGCTCGTGGCGGTACTGGACTGCCTGGACGGCGTCCTGAAGCTGGTGGAGGCCAGGATCATGGGAAGAGTCTCGGTCTGATAGCTCCGCAGAGAAAACCGTATGGGCTGCGACGGTTGTTTAGGTCTTAAACACGTGCAACAATAAACTGCCACCAGAGAGCCCACGATAATGAAGGCGATAAATATGGATCCAACAATGAGGAATGGGACGTAGATCGGTTCTGGGAGAAGAAAGAATAAGGAAAGCCGCGCACATTAGCCTCAGACATGAACCCCTCAGAACCTAGGAAGCCCCGCAGCCTTTCGGCCCCGCGAACGCGCTGAGCCCATGATCCTCAGCACAAAATTAAAGTTTAAACCCTGCGCGTACCGGGCAGAATTTCCTCCTGTTGACAGTTTTAATGGCTACCCATGGTAAAAGCTGTCTACGGCGTGTCCCGCTTGCTGGTCCCGGTTAGGTTTTGCTCAGGATTGCCCTCCTCTCCCCCTCCCTCGCCCCCCAGAACTGTCGGGAATGTCCAGTGTCACGCCGGGGATGCTGTAAAGTCGCTGTGACTCCTGAAGTGGAAAAACAAGGGCAGAAGGTGTGACCCGGGACACCAGCGCTGCCGGATTCCTTTCGGTGGGAAACCCGGCGGCCGCCGTCACGGTGGGGCTGTGCCCGCCGAGCACCGGAGCCCGA
>VXBO01010712.1:65986-128181 GCA_013400135.1 Rhinoptilus africanus | reverse complement strand
CCCCCGCCTCCCCCCGCAGCCCGGCGCCCCCCAGCAGAAGGGTTTCTGCCATTGGCACTTCATTACAGCAGCCCTGCGCTTCCAAGAGTTAAAAAAAACCCAACAAACCTCAAGCCCCGCGTATGATTTATTACGAGGACTCTCTGCTTTTTAACCTGTTTCCTTTCCTCCATACTTTTTTTTTTTTTTTTACGCGCAAAAAGCCATCGCAGTATATCCCCAGAAGATTTATAGCCTCTTTTAGTCAAACACCAGGCCCCGTCACCTTTATTTTCCAAAGGGAGAGGGCGAGTGTGGGGCTGAGGAGGAGGGACACATCTGTTCCTACGAGCGTCTGATCCTTTTTCTGCTGGAAGAATAATAGCAAGTCACCAAGCACCAGGAAAACCACAAAAGGAACTGCTTATTCATTTATTCTTGAGAAAAAGAGGGAAAAAAAAATATTTTAAATGAACTGAGCAGATTTGGACTTCTGGTTCAAGCAAAGAAACGTTTCTCTAAATGATGTGTCCCCTGTGTGCTATCTAAGAGGCGCTCCTGCTTTCACAGCAAAAGTGCTTACGAAACTTCATATTAAAGTTGGGCTGAACTGAAGAATTCATTTTTACTGCATCCGAAACTTCCTGCCGTCATTTACGGCTGGGGTATGAATATGTATATCGGAGTCTGACCACTTGTCAAACATTTTGAATGCCCATGTCACTAATTTCCAAAGTTGGCAGGTTCGGTGAAACAAAAGGAACAAAGTGTGCTGTGTACCAGCAATAAAACTGCGCGCCGAGAACCATCTATCAAGACCTTAGACTCCTGGCCAACCCCTAAATACAGTCCACAAGCACAATATTTGTGTTTGTTTTTCTTTTAACTAATCCGTTCTCTCTTTTTCTTTTTTTTTTTTTCTCCTCTGACCCATTTTTTTTTTCTGTTTTCATTTCTTTAAATACAAACAGAACTACCAGATAGGAAAAGCAAATAAAAAAATTGCATAAATGCAAAATATTTGTCATGGTTATTTAACAGGTGTAGGTATAGAAATAGCAAAATCGGATCTTAGAGAAAAGAAAATAGACTTTGAACGTGAAGATGTGATACTCTGTCCTCTTCTGCATTTTCATTTTGAAATGATGATGTGAATTAAACTTGTACCAGCTGTCCTGACTCCGCGTTCCTCGTTTTTATAGGCCAATGTTAAATATTAATATAGTTTTGCATTTACTTCACTGTGGTTTTAGAGCAAACATAACCTCCATGGAATGTTTTAAAATGTATGGCTTTTGAAGGCCTAATCCAGCTTCCAGGAAGGTCAAAAGGAATCTCTTTGTTGACCAGGATGAGGCTTGGAGCAGGAGCTGGGTAAGGTCTGCGCGGGACGTTCAGCTCTCCGCAGGTGCAGGGGACAGAGGGACAACAGATCCCTCCTGTCACGTTTGCAGGAAAGCCACATTCGGTAGGAACTGCTGAGTAAATGTCCTCACAAGAATGTTGGGTTTGCTAATTAGACCACCAGCTTCCAAAAAAAAAAAAGAAGAGGACTGAAAAAAAATCTTTCTTTTATATATATATTAGATATTAAGCTACTGCAGGAGCTGCAGAGATACTCTTCTTGCGGAGGGGGTAACTGGGTCCCAATCCACAGGCATCAGCAAGGCTTTGACCTGGGTTTATTCCTCCTGTGTTGCATCTCTAGAGCTTGGATCGTTAACAAAAAGGTTGTCTTTGTGTCCCTCTTTAGGCAGAGGCTCCTCTCTGCTCCCTCTTGTGCAACGTGATGGCAGCTGTACAGAGGCTCCACCAAACAGGCACGATGACCCTGCTCTTTATTTCAGTCCCAAATCGCCCCATCCTGCAAGAAAAATCCCGTATGGGCTTAAGTATTTGCTTGAAAGCGCATACGTGGGTGGTTTATTTTTGTGTGGATAAATGGCATTTCAATCACTCGAGTGGATTTATCTCACTTCTGCCAAATAAAAATGAGAGGCAGATTTCGGTACTGCTCTTGCGCACACAGAGCGAACCTTGAAACCTTGAAGACACAGGAGCAATTTTCCTATGAACTGCTGAGGTCTTAACTGACTTCTTTGGGCTTATTTTTTGCTTTCTCTGAAATACTGATGCAGTTCACAGAATGTGATGTGACTCTAGTGGAAATGAACTGGGTTGTTCTGACACAGAGAGGCAAAAACCTTTGCTCCGCTTCCCTTCTGTAAAGGTTGCATCTGTGCAACTGCATCCTTAAAGAATTTGAGGTGCTCGCAGATTCGTTTGCATCTATTTATGTCATTTACTTTGAACTAAACCCGCAAATAATTAAGAATACAGGAAAACATGTCATGCCGACTGCCGGTGAGCATCCTTCATCTGCAGTTTGAGGACATCGGATGGCTCCGAGTACCTCACGTCCAGACTGTTTTTTCTTGGGTGACGTTCCTGCCAAGTACCCATGCTGACTTTGCTTATTATTTATTCTTAGCTTATTATTTATTCTTCCAGCTTCCAGGTGATGTGTCATCATTAATTTTGAGTGAAAAACACGTCTTTTTAAAAGCTTATATAGCTATTGCTGTTGTTTATAAAGCTTGGTATTAAAACTAGTGAGATTAGTCATACAACAGGCAGATAAGATAATTTCATTGTAGTTTAAGGTAGTATTATTTACCGGGCTTTTCCTACTGTCCCCACAGCAAACCTATGGGGGAGCACATGATAGTACTCCTCGTCTGCTTCGGTGCAGGATCAAGCAGTTTTTCTTAGATGACTTCTGAAATGATTGCAGCCACGTGCACAGCGATCACCTCAGTTCTGCCAAATGGACTGATTGTAAAAGCAGGTATTAAAATCTCCCCAAAGGCATTCAGAGTTCCTACCAGTAGTTTTACTACACTCAGTTTTCTGGGTTTTGGCTTTTTTTTTTTCTGTTTTCACTATGATGCTTTTTGGGTTCCTTTAGAGCATAAGGCAAGTCCCACCCACGAAGCTCTAGGACGAGAGACAATCGTGTCATCACTTCAGGCGGGCACTACCGATGTTAGTAAAGCCCTGGGACTTTGGCTTGGCTACTAGATTCCAAGCAGAGACTGGATCTTCCAAACCCTCCTAAATAATGTCACACTTCCATCTTGACGGGGGTAATGACAGACGGGCTCCGCTCATATCTTGCGTGATGTAACCATAAGGATCGGTCATTTCACCCTGGCTCTTCATTAAATATTGTCTTGTATTTCAAAGAAAATAAAGGCTAAATTAAGTCTGTCTTGTATTTCAAAGAACATAAAGGCTAAATTGAGTTACCAGCTTCTAAAAACAGCCTGGTACAAGCAGATTTCCCTTTAGAAAAAAAAAATAAAAATAATAAAAAAAAAAGGTACCGTTTGAATTGCAAACCCTTTAGCTATGTGAGTTGCTTCATTAAGCCCATAAAGACTGTGCTGAATAAAACCCCGTGCGCTGCTCCCTAAAACTGTACCCTTATTCTTGGCCGCTTGTTGAGAAAGCCCTTCCTGCAGCCGGCCGCCTTGCTGGGAGAGCCACCTGCCAGCCCACGCGCATCCCTGTCCCCTGCCAGGCCACAAGCATCCCTGTCGTCACCTGCCAGGCCACACACGTCTCCCAGCCCAGGACGGCTGGCAGGAGCACCGGGATGTGCCTCAGCCTCTCACCATGTCTCCCTTCCTCCTCTGGCTGCAGAGCCCCGTCCCACTGCCTGCGTCAGCAAATTAAGTTAGACCTGTGAAACCCACGAAGCATGCTGTGGTCGGTTGAATCACTGGGAAACGTGCTGCTTTTCTTCTTCTTTCTTCCTGCTTTTTCAGCATCCTTTCCTACCTGGGAGGGAGGGATCATTCTGGACTGTCTTGGGTTGGGAGCTGCAGGCCCTGGCAGTCAACCCGTTATGATTTATTTCTGAGTAACAGTTTCTAACATGATTTATGATTTATTTCTGAATAAGTATGGCTGGGATTTGACCAGCACTGTGTTGTTTTTCACCCCAGTCAGGAACGTCACCGTGTTCTCTAAAGTCTGTCAGGAGCCCTTGAGAAAGCCAGTTACAGCTTTTGGAGAAAAATGTCCAAGTCAGGCTATCTCAGCCTAATGACTGTCAAAGTGAGCGAGATTAGCCACGCTATAAATGCCTCAGGGCTCACTCAACAAGTGGGATGTTGAGTTACTGGTATCTTCCTACGTATATACACATATCGCAGTAGTGTCCCCCTGTCTGAAATCTGTAGCAGTGCCGGGTGGAGGAGTTGGGTTCAGACTTCAGAAATCATTATTCTCCTTCTAAGGCAACAAGAGCAGAAGACATTTTCAAGCCAGCAGTGCAGCCCCTCCCTGTTCAAGGGATGTATTATTCCAGCCACTTCCTACCTATCCTTTAGGAGATCGCTCTGGTCTTACACTTGAGCTCCAGAGAGACCATGTCATGAAAGATGAAGAGATTTCCGTACATACAGTAGCTTACGTGCATCAAATCACAGAATGGTAGGGGTTGGAAGGGACCTGGAAGGGTGTTGGAAGGGAGATCATCCAGTCCAACCCCCTGCCAGAGCAGGGCCACCTTAGAGCAGGTGGCACAGGAACCCATCCAGGCGGGTTTTGAATGTCTCCAGAGACAGAGACTCCACCACCTCCCTGGGCAGCCTGTGCCAGTGCTCTGCCACCCTCAAGGGAAAGAAGTTCCTCCTCATGTTTAGGTGGAACTTCCTATACTCAAGTTTGTGCCCGTTCCCTCTTGTCCTGTCCCTGGGCACCACTGAAAAGAGCCTGGCCCCATCCTCCTGACACCCACCCTTTAGATACTGATAAGCATTGATGAGATCCCCTCTCAGTCTTCTCTTCTCCAGGCTAAAAAGACCCGGGTCTCTCAGCCTTTCCTCATCAGAGAGGTGCTCCGTGCCCTTCATCGTCTTCTTAGCCCTCCCCTGGACTCTCTCCAGTAGTTTGCTGTCGCTCTTGAACTGGGGGGACCAGAACTGGACACACTGCTCCAGATGTGGCCTCACCAGGGCAGAGTAGGGGGGGAGGACGACCTCTTGAATGTCCCTCTTCTACATAACTACAGGGGTGCTCTCTGCTCTCTGTCTCAGCATCCAGGCGTGCACAGAGCTATGAGGAGTAGAAGAGCAAGGACAGATGTCTAGAAGAGATAGGAATTGGTGATCTTATGGGATGTGCAGTTACCCTTCCTTCACTCCAGCTGCAGCTAAAAATAGCCTGTCTTACGGCTACCGAGCAAGGTTTTCTGAAGAGGTGTTTACTTTGCTGTTAAACCAGAAGTTCCTGTGTTCTTGAATTCAGAAACAAATTCTCCAAGCAACATTTCTCAGTTATGAAAAAAAAACCGCAGTAAGTAATTACACCACCAATTCTCCCCAACAGCGATAGCCAATAAAATCCTAAAGAAAAAGTCAAAATAAAGTGTAAAAAGGACCATTTCTTTGTATTTCTAACAGCTATTTTCAAAGCACAGAACATGGGGAAATGTTCTGAAAACCAAAAAAAGAGATTGAAAAATGGCCACATTTTGACCGCTGCTTCACCTGAAAAATGTTAATTAGCTATAATTTGGCACACAGCTCCTTCTTGGCAACTTGTGGACAAAGAATGAGTTATTGCTAGTAGATAACTATATTCTCTAACAATCTTTGTCACTGTCACCATTTTTAAGCAGTACCAGATAGAGGAGGAAAGCTCAATATGCTATTGCCATGCAATTCCCCAAACTCCAAGCAGAAGACTTAGTAGTCATATTAATGAATAGTGCTACGGAAAGGTCAGGGGAGAGAGACGGCATCAGTCAGACCTGCTTTGCTCCATAGTGGAGTGTGCACTCCATTTTCCTTGCAACAGAATTAATGACAAAAAAAAAAAAAAAGCAAAAGGATGTGAGAGAACATGACATTTGAGTGTAGAAAGAAAATGTGCTTCGCAGGGAATGAAGACAACTATTGTTTTCCACTCTTACGGAGAAAACAGAATATTTGAACATTCAAGAAGAAAAAGTGAATACTTATTAATGCAATTTTTTGGCAAAATAAAGACTGCTAAATATGAGGGCACTGTAAGTGATTCATCCTGAATTAACAGAGTGCCTAATAAACCTGTGCCTCAGTTCAAAAATATAGAGTTTCCTTTATTATTATTATTATGAAACTAAAGCATGAGTATAACTGACAATGGATGTGTAAAGAAATCTCCAGATGGACTGGTCATAGAGTGCCTTAAGCCTTAGGTAAGATGCTTCCTTTACAGAACTATGGGAGAACTTGTTCTGGAGGATATATTAAGATCTAGCACTAGTCAATGGTTTTTCATACATCAAAGTTCTACACAAGTAACTCATTAGCAATGGATCCACTGGACCTAAAACAATAACTGCTTTGTAGCACTAAACCTGGTAAACTAAACTGTTCCCTGGCACTTTAATCAGCAACCAATTAGATAATTTATTAAATATTTCAATACTACAAACAGGAATTTTAAAAATGCTTATATTACTGCTGTTGCCAGTTTATTCTGAGCATTAAATAGCTGCTATCCAATGCTAAAAAACAGGGCAAATCCTGCATCTCTAACACAGGATCGTTCCTGCAGTTCCTCTGGCTCAGGTCCTCCACACTGGCTTCCTCAGACTACATTTCACCAGCTGAGGACCACCCGTTCACTGTATTATCGCATGTTCATAAAGGATACTTACATTTTGTTCATTCATTGCATATTTCCTGGTTTTGCTGTGGCCTCTTAACACTTCCTATGTGTAGCAGATTTCCCAAAGTACATAAAACACTGCAGGTCTGAGAAAATTAGGATTTGGTGACTTAAATTACATCTATATTTGCAATCGTCTAATCAATGAATGAAAGATGAGGTGAGGTTAAAGACTGAGACCCATATTCTTTGTTCTGTCTGCAGGTGGGTAGGATTTAAGGGAGATCTTTACTTCTGCTCCCCCCAGTTTGGGGGCAAGTCAGGGACTGGGTCAGCCCAGGACCGTTTTGACTGGCAGCCGAGTTGCTGCGAGTCGTGCTCAACTGCTCGTTGCTCCTGGTATGCTGCATTTCTGGATCCCAAACCACATCCCAAAGCAGATGGGTCCCGCCATTCACCTAACCCAAACGTATCTCTCTGGCCGTGGGTGACTGCTTCAGGGGAGGTAAAGAGCCTCCCCACCTCCCCGTGCAGCGAGCAAGCTGTATGGCTGATCAGGGTGCACGCAGAGGAAAGGTTTGGGGTTTCTGGTCTGCAGTGCACAGTCCTGAAATTCACCCCCACAGGATTTATGTAGAGGAAAGGGGTCTTATCTAGTGATCCCAATATATAACGGTTTTAAACTTTGGATCAGTAATAATTGGGGACTGGCTTTAACTCAAGTCCTCCAGCAGGCACATTTATACTCTTTCCGAAATATTTTTGCTGGTAATTTTTTGACAGCAGCTGAACATTGAGCAGATGTCTTCATTGAGCTGCCCTTTCTCTGAAATAATGCAGTGAACTGAAAGTCCTGTAAAGCGTCTAAACTGAAGTCTGAATGTGCTTCTCTAAACTGTGTTACGCTGCATTTACAGGCATTTCGTTTGCCCTTGGGCTGCCCACTCACCTGGTTTGTTAAGGTCTCGTCACGGTGCTTCCAAACGTGGCTGCTCTGTTTGGTTCTCTCATGAGATCCGTCATCCTCAAACAAGTTGGTAAGTTGTAAACTGTCTCTCACCATCATCGCAAACACAGTTCAGTAGTCCCAGGCATGGTCTGCATCTGTGTCCCACTGCAGTTCTCCCTGGAGCAACCTCTTCCGTTAGTCGATGCATCTCCCTTGGCTTGGTCCAGTGTTTGCCCCCCATAGCACCTTCCTTCATGTGGAGGGTGGCCTTTCCCCACCCGGAGGGTGCCTGCGAGGGGGACTGCCTTGCTGTGTCCCCTGGCGCAGAGTCTGTGAGAGTATCTGCTCCTTCAGGGGCCTGGACCGCTTGCGCCTCCATCTTTGTGTGCAAGTGCAATAACCGTGTGTTCAGCAGTAACTCGGCGTCGCTGATGGCGTTCAGCGCCTCAGCTCAAGAGGGATTGGGTGGGTTTGCAATGGTTAATCATCCAAGGGAAGAGTTTCACTGGAGAACTTTTAGCAGGCAGCCACTAGTGTGATTTATAGCCCACTCGCCTAATATCCCTTCCACTTACGGCTCTGCTGGAGTGGAGAGCAGCAGCACAGCGGTGTTGGATCTAGGAGCTTGTAAGGGGCTCCTGACTCAGCGTTGGGAGCTCACTTCTGCTCAAGCCAGACAGCCCCATGCACACTCTGTCCTTCTCCATCTTGGTCTCCACACCAACTTTCCTGCTGGGGAGATAAAACCCTTGGGAGAAGGAAAAAAACTTGTATCTCTTCCTACATGCTTAGTTGCCAATCATCAGATGACTCTCCTGAAACCCAGCTTTGAGGAACAAAAACCAGCTCAAACCCTCTTGCTTGGCATCCACTCTACTTGAGTGACCCCCCAGCTCCAGGTGGGACCGGGGCTGCTGCTGCCCACTCATGGCTCCGTGGGTACTGGACCTCCTGCAAACCAGCTTCAGCCCCCCAGGCTTTCACGGCAATGCTCGTAAGCACAGGACTGAGAGGACTTGCGGGCAGAGGGGGAGGGATAGCAGTCCCCTGCCTTGTACAACCCTTCAAGGCACCGGATAAAACACAAGCCCATCACCCTTTGCAGTTGAGAGCATTACCATCATGTAGGTACAATGGAGTTATGAAGTCTGGTTGTTAATCAAGGCAAAAATTGAGTAGGGAGATGTCTTTGAATGCACAACAAGTACAGGTTATGTTCTGCAGTGTGGGAAACCTAAAAAGGACTAAATCTTTAAAGAACTATATGTAGATTCATAAAATGTTTTGGTGAAAACATTAGTTATTTTGGAGAGTAGTAATGTTGACTTAAAATATTTAGCTCTTGAATTTGATGCAAAGTATTCATGTAGACTGAATATAGTCATGTGTTTGGGGAATTAATAGCTTTACTTCTAAGTTTTACTTATTATTCTTATATACAACAGCCCAAGGAAATTTTCTTTTGCTTATCTACATTTCAGTCTCCTTGCTTGGATTTCTTCTGGGATCTGACCTATAAAAACAACTGGATTTATGATACACTAAAGTTTACAGCAAGCACTTAACGAATGCTCCTATTTCAGATATGAAATTAATAGTGTTTAAATATAGTCTCAGATGTTCTCATTTCTGCTGTTTACAGGGTGAAGTAGTTTTCTAGCAAATGTCAAGGAATCAGCTAATGGGTAAATATTCCAAGCAAAGTATCTGCACGCCACCATCTACGGTGCAGGCTGGGGGCACTACAGGAGCTGTTTGCTGTTGGGAGACCTGAAAGAGGGGATTCCCNACTCCAGTCTGGGACTCCTGACTCTAGTTCCGGAATTTAGCTCCTGTTCCTCGCTGACTCCAGTCTGGGACTTTTCCTGTGTCTGGTGACTCGATCATCATCCTGGGAGCTGGATCCGGTTTTGTATATATTGTACACTTTTTTAAAAATTTCTTATTATTTCTTATTTTCCTTATTTATTATTATTTTCATTAAAGTAGTTTAGTTTTTTCTAAACTCGTAAATCTCCTTATCTCTTCCTCTCCTCTCTGAGGAGAGAAGGGGGGGGGGGCTATCTGTCATTCCGATTGGCCAATCCGGCCAAAACCACGACACCAAAAAACATTGTGAATTCTCCTCCTCTGGCAGCGGATTCTGCTGGTGCAGAGCATGCCTTGCAGAAGGGCTGTTATCATACAGACTGTGCATGACTCTTGTGTGAGGAGTGAGGATTAACAGAGAGTTTGGAGAGTAATTATTTCGCGGAACGATGTCGTTTAGAGTACTGAGGACGTGTTTGAGAATGGCCGGATGAAACCGTGCAGGAGGGCGGGAGGAACGCGCATCCCATTTCTTGCTGGAGAGCCCTCACCGCAGGGACGCCAGGCTGGAGGCGTCACCGCAGCCCAGTTTGCTCAGCGTGTTGCGAGAGCACCACGTCAGGTCCTGGCTGCTGGTGGAAGTGGCTGTTTCACACACCAGTGGTCTCTCCCTCCCGGCTCCTGCCCTGGCTCTGGCTCTCTCCAGCTGCCTCTCACCTCACCTCGCCTCCCTGCCAGCAGCGGCTACTGCACAGCACTTGTATTTTCCAAGAGCCGGGTTGGGACAGTCTACACTGAGGGCAGGAGGGCAGTCTTGGGCCACCCCCAAGTCCCAAAACATCCATACTACATGGCTGCAAGCATCTGCTCAGGCACAGCCACCAGCTCCACAGGGACACGCCACACGGTCCTGGGGAAGGGAAGCAGGTTGGGTGCCCAGCGTACCACACACATAGTTCATACAAAGAGCACATGGCCAACCTTTTGCTCTCTCTCCAGGGCTACCTCTTGCAAATGAAAAAGCTCAAGAGGAAATCCATCACTGCAGAGTCCTCCTCCAGCTCCCCACCTATGTCTTCTAACCTACGCACAAGTTCAAGAAGCTTCTGAAGGACAGCAGGTGGTTAAAAGAAACTGGGAACCATTGCAGAGAGTGTCACAGAGGAAGAGCTAGCGATGCGTGCAGGTTCTACTTTTATCACCCACTTCCGTGTGCCTTGCAGACCACCAGCAGCCCATGGGCTGTCCCTTGGAAATCCCCAGTGCTCAGAAGAGCACACTCTGCTCATAACCTGGCTGCTGAGATCTTTGCTACCGGATGGCTGTGAACTGAGCGCATCCCACTTGTGGTTATTTTTTTATTGCTGGGGCTCGTTTTTTATATCCTGTAGTGATAAACTGTTGGGTTTTAGGTGAAGAGGGAGGTGGAGCGAGGGCTGGCACTAATACGCGCTGGGACACAGCCGAGCTCAGCCGGGCTCAGCAGCTGGGTTTGGTAGTTAGCTGGCATCTCAAAATGAATCTTTGACAACATCAATAATAGTTAGTAGCCTCAGCCCTAAATTACTCTTTATCCAATTGTAAAAAACAGTCCTAAATTAGCTGAAGCCTGAGTCCCCATTAGCCTCCCTCTCAGAAGAGAAGTTAATATTTATGATACACACTGCCTGTAGTCCCCTGTATTATCCACATTTGGCTTCCTCCAACGAGCTTATCTCATCTCGAATTGACAGTGAATTATTATGAACTTACTTTGGACGTCTTACTTTAGACTTTTGGCTCACTGTACTAGAAATTTTTTCAGTGCCAGATTGTTGACTTCACTCTTAATTAATGATCACTTGTTATCAGCTTAGTTCAAATGTTTGGTTTCTAACTTTCGATTGCGTAGTCTAAACATTTCCAAAGTCCAGATAGATGGCTTTAACTTAAAATGTTATGATTTTGATATTGACTTGATGCCTTCCTGGCTGAGTGTGAAGATTTTATTTTTCCATCACTTTGATTAATAGATCTATTACAAATCCTATTCTTTAGAGTACTGAGGAGTACAACAGCTAAACACCACGTAGATTAACCTAGTTAAGAGTTAATCTTACGTTTCTGTGAGAAGTTTTTTATTTGCTCAGGAGCTACTTCCCTCTTTGGTACAGTTTTCAAACTATGAATTATTGTACTTCTCTGCAGCCACTTATTTGTCTTTTTCTTAGGCTAAACTTCTGTTCTGCAGTTCACATGCTGCATGGTTAATCATCATTACTCTGTTACACAAGCACTTAAGAGTTCAATTTAATAGGAGGAAAGCATTCTGCAAAACGCTCTGGTAGTGAATTGCAAGGTCTTAACCCCTAAGAGTTCAGACGGGATATAAGCTCACATCTTTACATGAGACACTGGACGTTCTCCCACCACTACCCAGTCATCAGCCGTTCTCAGCTGCAGATGCCAGACCATTCACAGATTTCACAATGGCTTGTTCCCACACCCTCCATCAAATATCCCTCAGGTACTCAAAACATGCTTTGGGAAATCACAGGCTTTAGCACGGTAAAAACAGCAATGCTCAGGTTCATTTTTACTAATGCAGCTCATTTTGTCACGTTGGCTTGCAATCAAAGATACACTTGGGTTCTGCAGACTCATTCTAGTATCCTCTTACTAACTAACCAAGCAGGTTTTATCAATTGTTTCCTTAAAGCTAAATTTGGGTAACTTCTTGTGAACAGAAGCCATGTTTGAAATCAAAGACACTTTTCATATTCTTAAGTTCATTGTACCAGCCAGGGCTTTTTATTTAGTTGGAGATGTTGCATTGAGACTGAGACGCTACAACAATTGTGAAAAATATTGTCTTGATAAATCATGAAAAAATATTCCTTTTTTTTGTTTGTTTTGGTCATCTGAGATTTTTAAAACACTCATTAAATTTATTAATCTATGTTCTGGGATAGGCATATTTGTGTTCTCTGTCTTGCATTTACCAGCAGTTGTAAAATGGAATTAACATCCCATCTTAGTTCATACTTCAGGTTTATGGAAAGAACACTGTAGAGCATTCCCATTGCTTTGGGATGAAAGATTAGATATGTTCAGTTTTCTTTTGCAGATTTATTCATCTCTCTCTAAAGAAACAGCATCACAGGTAAACTAGTTATCAACTGCCCAAAAAAAGCACTGCACTTAAAACCATTGGAAGTGCAAGGAGTGATTAGGGGGCTGGAACACCTCTCTTATGAAGAAAGGCTGAGGGAATTGGGTCTCTTTAGTCTGGAAAAAAGATGGCTGAGGGGGGACCTTACCAATGCCTATAAATACTTAAAGGGTGGGTGTCAGGAGGATGGGGCCAGGCTCTTTTCAGTGGTGCCCAGTGATAGGACAAGGGGTAGTGGGCACAAACTTGAGCATAGGAAGTTCCACCTAAACATGAGGAGGCACTTCTTTCCCTTGAGGGTGGCAGAGCACTGGAACAAGCTGCCCAGGGAGGTGGTGGAGTCTCCGTCTCTGGAGACATTCAAAACCCGCCTGGACGCGTTCCTGTGCAACCTGCTCTAAGGTGGCCCTGCTCTGGCAGGGGGGTTGGACTAGATGATCTCCAGAGGGCCCTTCCAACCCTATGATTCTGTGATACATCCACACAGCACTGGTGGGTTCTTTATTCCAATGGCCTCTTCTGACCACTCTGATTCATGGGGCAACTTAATCGTACAGAGAATTTATTTGTTTTGTTCCACTCTCATCTCTAATAAGTTTATACAAACCTTTGACTTCTGCCCCACTGTACTGGTCAAGGACATCAGATACTGACTCTTTAAGTGTGCAAAACTTAGGACTATTGTCTGCTTATTAAATAGGAGGCTTGCCTTACCATCAGTTGTCCTGATTAATTCCATGGTGAGAAGTGGGATGATCTGTCAAATCCTGACTCTATTGGAGTGCTTGGACCTCTGTGCGTAGATAAATCATAAATGGAGGATTATTTTGTACCTTGGCTGCAAGCATGATTGCTCAGGCAATCACAGCTGTTGTATGAGCAAATGTGCTCAAAAGTGGATGCATAAATGAAGTTCTGGGCATAAAGGTATAAATTCTGTCACTCATCAGAAAGTGCAAAGTTACACCAAGGTAAATGGTGAGATCGCTTTCCTTCTTTATGTATGTATTTGTTTATTGGTTAGTTGAAGAGGTAAGATGGCCACTGATAGACATAATGAAATATCTCGTAAGTTATGATACTTACCTGGGTACTTTTTTACTCATTCAGATTTTGGTTTGAATATCATAGAGCTCAGGAAGTCTCCTCTGAGATAACTTCAGAGTCATACTGATCTCGGTCAGATAATCTCTCCTGAAACAGCTGATAAATTTTAATGGGCATCTGATTATTTTTCTCCTGGCTAGCTGCGCCTGATACTATAATATTACCACTGGGGGTAGTTAGCAAATAGGTTTTTGTATCGATGTCTGAGTATTTTCTAAATCTCATTGACTAGCTTGGCAGTATAATGAAATGTTATATGATGTCTGTGCAGTTTTTCCTACAAAGAGCTTTTTCTGTCCTACTGGGATGTCTGTAGAAAAGAACAAGTTCTCTAAAATCTGATTTACAAACTTTCCTTCTTCTTTTTTTCTGCAATTCCTCCTGAGAATTCAATGACTGTTTCTTAAATTGCATCATTCTCTGTCTGATAAAGGCTGGCAGTTACTACTGTGGATTCAGTTTATCACTAATGACATAATAAAAATAATCATCATTTGCCAAAGGTGGGCAGCTCCAACCACATGTGCGCCTCCAGCCCTGCGTTGCTGACACTCCTGCCTCTCCCTCTGCGCCCCGGGGAGCCTGGCCAAGTGTCCCCAGTGTGTTCAGGACATTGCTACCAGACAACTGATGATTGCTAATGTGCAACCAAACGCAAGCCTCCCTTGCCCAGTCATACACCTTATGTAAAGGTCATTCATGCTCTAGAAATTACAGAGTTAGGCTCTCAATGGACCCCTCTATATTCAGCCACCCCACGTGTCCCTCACTCCACACATGGACCTTTTCTTTGCAAAGCAGCCGGAGTCTTCCTCACATGGAAGAACGCAATTCAGTGGAGAGAGGCGGGATGATCAAGCTTGGCTGCTTTCAGGACAAGCTTCTTGATGGTGCATTTTCATCTAAGGTGGTTCTGAGTTTTGGGGAAGAATCCTACACTACAGTCTCCAACATTAACACGGTTCTTTGGAGGAACTATGTCATATCTATCTGTAAGACTCAGAGAAATTGAGGGAGACTTCTGAGTAATTTGCCTCAGATTCAGTGCAGACAGAACTGATGTGATTACAGGGGAAGTATCCTACCACCCTCAAGAGTGTATGTTCCCTTTTGTTAAATTTATAGCTTCTCTTCCACAAATAGCTGTGAATGAGATAGCTGCTTTCTGGCTAGATGCAGACAGAAAAAAAATGTGCTCAAAAAAGAATAATTGCTACTATCCATCATCTGTTTGTCATCTCAGGAGTGGTCTGCTGCAACTCTTCTCCTTGGGGTAGCCATGGGAAATACTATTTGAATCTTCCAGGACCTGATAGCAGAAAAAAAGTATTATGACACAACTTAGTGCTGGATACCAACATTTTTGGCCAAGGGTTCTGCTTGAGTTTCAGGGTAGAAGAAGGAAGAATTTTTTTTTCCTTCCCTACATCTTTCTCCTATCATTGAGCCCCAACTCCTGAGACACTCTGATCCCCACTCTTCACCTGGAAGCTTTTCCAGAGGAATTGAGTGAAGTCTCCAAGACTTTCCCTATCCCCCACCCTCAACAAGCCCCTGAGGACCTACAGACCATTACAGACCTCTCTAAGCCCATGTTCGTGGCAGCTCTGCTCTGCTTCAGCACTTTGCTTGGGGGAAGAAGAGAGGTCCTGGCCAGGGAAAAGGGATGCAGGGTCCTCTAGGCGTTATCCCTCCACTGCTGGAGCATCATCCCTGCATGAGCAAGGCAGAAATACAGCACAGCTGAGCAAGGTGGTGCAAGGCCCTAGGATGGTGAATGCCACCACCCCATGGGGTCTTGGCATTGAGCAGTTTCATGTGCACTTGGAATCATAGTGCTCCCAGAGCATCTGTGGCCTGATCATCGTTAACAGCATTGTGCTCAGAGGTGCAGTTAGTGATGAGACATGGGTTGGCCAGGGAGGAGGGACACGGCTGTGGTGCAGTCTGGCTGCCTCCCCCCATCCCCTCTCTGGAGGTCCCTGACAGCACCATGGCTTGGTGGAGTCAACGGGAACCTTCCCGAAGACTTGACTGACCTCGCGTCAAGCAGCCTGAGTAGATGCGGCTTGGGAAGATGCTCTCCCCTGAGTGACCACAGAATGACTCTCTGCCCTCTGCACAGGCCTCTATCCCAGCCGGGAAGGTGTGAGGAGTGTGGAAGATTAGTTTATTTTGTTATATTTTTGGCATTTGTGTTTATGTGGGCAGCATAAAAACTGGTCTATTTTGCTATTCTCTTGCCTGTGTCTACTAACTTGGATTTTATTATTGTTTTTTATGTTATGGTAAGTACATTAACCTTCAGTTTAAAATCTAGCTTGCTTTTGAAATGAAAATCTTATATAAATTACTGAATTAAATCCTAAATATTCCTCAGGCAGTTCAATATTTACTTATTTTATTTTTTTTTAATTACATTAGCTAGAGGCATTCTTTTGGATTTGTAGGTGTTTGGATAACTTAATTTAAAATAGCAAAACAGACTAGACTAGATAAGAGAAACTTAGGTCAAATTATCCTGGTTGTGACATATGTGATACATAATGTTGTGTAATTAGATATTAAAGTGGTTGCTGTGCAGCAGGATGTTTTATGAAAATGGGACAAATGTTTTTTAAATGTACCACTGGAAACCAGACAGATGGTAACCTATATCCCCAAGGAGGATAGCTGAGTTCCACCAAGTTTTTGATATGAATTTGAACTGCAGTGAACAGGAAAGGAGGGAATTTGTGATTATAGCTTAGCTCGCCATTAGTCAATGTTTGGCTGAATGTGCAAAGGATGCTTATATGGCGCTTAGTCTGGACAGTAATGTTTTCTAGGGATTTGTTCTTTCTCGAGCAACAGCAGAGCAGATGGTGACAAAGCAGATCTAGCAATAAATCATGGAGACAGGATACTTGAAGGAAGCAAGATGATCTAGGGGAACAAAATGGAAACGGGGGGATAATTGTTACACAAATGTAGAGCGTATTCCCTCTAATTTTATTAATGCTGGGCACAATACTTAAAGGCTGAGCATTTTCATGTAGCTTGGCTGTTAAAACACCTATTAAAATTTTTAATCAACACCCTTTGGGAGCAAAACTTTTCAGGTCACATTAAAAAAACCAAAACACCACAGCTATGTACTGAAACTTGTTCTGACTGCACAATTAAAAACCACCCGATAGTCTTAAACAGCGACATGCCTTTAGAAACTCACCAGTTTTGTGTCTCTGTAGGATTCGGTTTCGAAACAATGATGGGCTTCAGCACTACCTGGTGCACATAACAGTAACGGGAACGACACCTACAAGTATTATATGAAGCACAGAGGAAAAAAGGACAATCACAGGAAAAAACATCTCAATAGATCCATTTTAGCCCACTAGCAGTTGGATGGTGGTGTTCCCCCTGCTCCCTTCCTGGAAGGCAGAGCAAATCCCCATCCCTGCCCGAACCTGCTGCTGCTTTGCCAGCCAGGCTGCAGCTGGACCCTGGGAACATCCCTTCCTGCCCGCTCCCTGCTGTTTGCTCTCCTGCCCTCGCACCAGCACCTGCGTCTCTGTCAAATCTATTGTCCCGCTTAATATTTCAGCTGGAGTGTTTATGGTAACATTCCCCAGGTTGGAGGCTGCTGATATGGAGGAAGGCAATGGTGAGTGGTCCATGGCCTCGGGTAGCAAAGGGACCCTTAGGCCACCATTCTTGCACTAAGCTAGGCAGGATCTGGCTTCCAAGAAACACTGTATGATGAGTAGATCATAGAATAAACGAATTGTAGAATCATCTAGGTTGGAAGAGACCTTTAAGATCATCAAGTCCAACCATTAACCTAGCACTGCCAAGTTACCACGAAACCGTGTCCCTCAGCACTACATCTACACATCTTTTAAATACCTTCAGGGATGTAGATCTTATGTAGGTAGATCTCTTCACATGATTTTGCTGCCTTCAGATGATTTATTTGTCAAGAACTAATTTGTTATGTAGATGTTGTTTTATCCTTAATTATTTACTATAGGAGTCCCTTGCAATAAATAATCTTTAGGCCTGATCACTAAAAAAGCCAACATATAACCTATGTTGCAAGTACCAGACACAAAAAGAAATATCTTTGGGTGATAGGATTTGTCTGTGCAGAGTAAACAGATTATTTTTAGTGGCTACATACAATTCTTCAATTTTAAATATCTCCACAATGGCAACTCAACCACAGCCAAAATGTTGGATGGCAATTCCCAGCTCGCCAGGTTCAAGCAAAGGATTGCCATTGCTTTTTGTACTCAACCCCACATCTTGGATAATCCAAGATACAGAAATTATCCATCAATTCAACAAGTGGTTTTTTTCACAGGTCTCCATATCAGATCACTCCTGGCGCCTTTCAGGATGCACCGCGGCACAAGCGGCATCGTGCAGCCCTGACATGCAATCAAACCGCAACCACCTTATCACGCGGCGATTATCAAGCAGCTGGTAATCGTGCAGCCCTTTGGATCTCTCTCAGTGAGGCTGTGAGACAGCCCTGCCGCGGGTGACGGCTGCCCCGAGGTGTGCTGGTGTGCTGCGCAAAGGAGCGTTGCGCAAAGGGGACTCTTTTTAGCGGATGAAGGGCCAGGCAAAATAAAGGCAGGATTATCGAGCAGTAAGTATTGGCATTTTTGATGCAAAATGTTATCATGAAAATGTATTTCAGCAGCCCTCCGAGAGAGTAATTTTCAATCAATAATTATAGAAATAGAGCTATTAAAACTCAGATGAGCAATTCCTCGGTACCATAATGCCTCCATTTTCTTTTTCCGATCATGTATTGGAATGAGTTGTTGTAATGTCAAAACAGGTGGAAAAGTGAGACAAGCCGTTACTGGGAAGGACTAAAAGCATAATACTTTGTTCGGTTTTTTTCAGCAGCTGGTACCCAAGTTTGAATGAAGGGCGCAAGAAAGCCTGACGTCTCCTGTCTGCACATCTGCTTGTGTAGCGGCTGGAATTAAACTTTACATTGTAGACTTTCAAGAAGAAACATCCTGATTTCCCACGTACCCATATGTATTAAGCTCTGTATAATGAGGGACCTAATTGCTTGTTTGTCCATTTCTGACTATCACCAGGACATTTGGGTGTTAGTAAGATACTGCAGAAGTAGCATCCTTTAAATCTTGGAATATGTGTAAGGAGACAGAATTTCTACTAAATTACACAAAAAAATTAGTTTAATTGTAAACTGTGTAGTACAGATATAAATAAATAGAAAATGTTATGTGCTGGAAGTGGCGATGAGAGGCTCAGAAAGACAACAGGAGAACTGGAAGAGAAAAGAGCATGGTGCCAAGAGTGGGCAAACAGAGTATCTCCGTTACAAGGAATAAGAACAGACTAAGGCTATTTAGCATGGAAGAGAGACAGCAGAGGGAGGATATAGCCAAACTGTGAAAGGCATGGAAAAAGTGGATAGGGAACAGTTGTTCTTTATATCTTCTAGTAATAGCAGGTGGAAGCTACAGTGGTGGTGACTCCAGGTGGTAGTCACCATCCCTGGAAGTATTTAAAAGACATGTAGATGTAGTGCTGAGGGACGTGGTTTAGTGGTAACTAGTAACAGTTGGGCTCGATGATCTTAAAGGTCTCTTCCAACCAAAACAATTGTATGATTCTATGATTCTACAAAATTAGGAAAATGCTAATCAAGCTTTGGGATGGGACATTTCAAATGCTAAAAACCCAAACCCATCAACCACTAGACAATCTTGCAGGGAAAAAAACTCCCAGCCAAGGAGAAGTTAAAACTGCTACCTGACGTGAGTGGAAGCACAACTACAAGCAATACCATAAGCAATTTGACTTCTGCCTGGTAGAAGCTCGCCAAGCCTCAGGGGGGGGTGACTGAGCTTTGATTATGTCCGTATGCCGTGATTTCCCCTTGCACTTTTGTTTGCAGCCTCGAGCCATGTGTTTGGGGATGATGCTGGTGCATTTGGAAACGCATCCTTCCTGGTGGAGCCACAGCTGAGGCTGGAGACCAGGGGAGCACCTGGGGCACCCGCAGGCCACATGGATGCAGTTTGGCCATTAGGTGTCTCCTAAGGCAGGCTGACAGTTGGTGTGTCACTGCTGGTAATGATGTGGTGGAGGAATATCGTCCTGCAACTGTGATGAAGCCGGAGGAGCTGCCAGGAGCGGTTACTGCATCTGGTTTTCCCCATTTTGCACGTTGGAGCTGGCACTAGTTGCACTTTGTCCCTCCTGTCTCTCCTTCCCAGTGTGTAGGTTACTTACTTGTCTACCAAGAGAAAAATAAGATATCCCAGTGGCAGCACGCAAAATAGCTTCTTAATGCTCGGGGGTTTTTTCTCTCTTCTCTCCCCTCTTTCCTCTTCCTTCCTGTTGAAGAAGGGATGCAAAAAGAATGCGAAACAGTAGAAATTACTTACTTCTTTTAATTTGTAGAAAACATTTATAAGGAATGGCGTTAGAACAAGAAGTTTAATGAGTCACATCTCAAATGCTTCATTTGATGTTTCCTTCCTTATAACATTAACAGATCATCAGAGTAAGGAGGCTGGAGTTCCTGCGTCTGAAACCTTGTACGTTGTTTTACTGTTTAATGCTGTACAAAGGCAGGGTCATGTTAACAACCTTGATTCTCTGGGGTTATTAATTCCATGAAAATCAATGCAGCCAGACCTATTAAATCTTGACAATCACAAAAAAAATTACCAAATCGGGAGGTGAATGCATTGTAACAGGGTGGCACAACCTTTTTGTTTGTGAAGAAAACTAAAATTTGGGGGCAGAGATGTCCTCGTTCTCAATAAATTTTATTTCTTCATCAAAGTCAATGTAAAGAGAGAAGCAAGATATCGGGATCCTTATCCAGTATTATCTGTTAGAGAGATCTCTTTTGACAGGGTCACTTCCATGTTAAAGCAAAGAAGGAAAGCTTTGGGACTCCAGGCCTGGGGTCCACCAGCAGTGGTCACCAGCGGGGTTTTGGTAGCACCCGCTCTAGGAACAGAGGGAACATCCTCACATCATTCATGAATGAAACCACTGTCTTGTTCAATACAGATTATACAATAAATTAATTGTACAATAATTAATTAGATGATAGAATAATTGTATAGTTATTTTACACTGCTGTGAAGTGCAGCATTAAAATTTTAAAGAGAGAGGCCATATAATTGATAAATTAGCAAAGAATCTTTTAATTTCAAAAAAAAATTGTTCTGTTAGTGTGAGATATAATGATGACAGGCTACCAGAAAGTCATTTGTCTATAAATAATTTTACTGAATAATTAAACTTATTTCGTCTTGCTGTTAGAAGCTGGAAGCATAATTGCTTCTTTTGCTCGGATTTAATACTAAGGTTTGATTTGAAAGGTGTTACTTCAGTGAATGAATAGCACAATAATATAAACTCAAATATCCCAGGAGATCCTTAAAGTCTGATTTAGTAAGATATTAGTTGCTGGTATAAAATTTCCAAGACTATCTTGTGCACAGATGCTATTTTTAAGAATAAAAAAAGCCCTTCTGGTGCTAAAGCTGTGGGAATGAGGCCTTCTGCGTGTCGAGGGTGATGTACGAACTGATAGCTCATGAAAGCTGAAGCTTTGACGAACTTATCAGCTGTCTACCTTTAGAGTTATGGTTGGATGAAGCCATTTGACCAATTACCTTTACGAATGTCCTGAGCAGTCTGTGAGCTTGTTTTTGTTACCGGTGACAATACGGTCCAATTTGATGCCCTCAGACCAACATAACTAAAGAAGTTAGCTTTCCATTCCAAAGAAAATGTAACCTAAAGCAAGCTATGATTTATGTGAAAGAAATGCTGGCTACAGCCCATGGGGTCTGCAGCTCTTGCCTCTGGCCAAATTGCTTTTAAAACCACACAGGAAAACTCTGAAGTTCAATGAATGAGTAGTACATACTACCAAAAAAATAAATCGCTAGAGCCTTTGCGGATACTGGCAAACATATCAGACCTTCCAGAAGCACAGGTTTTTTATGAAATGTTCAAATGGCTGCAGAGGTTTATGTGCCGGGCGACCTGCTCTGCTCCGTGAGAGCAGCCGAGGGAGCCAAGGGAACAGAACCTGCTGTTCCAGGTTGATTTTTCAGTGACACGGTGTATTGTGCAAGTAAAAACTCAAAACAGGTACCTAGCTGGAAATATGTCTCTTTTGTTGGTGTCTGATACAGAAGCAGAAATCACTTTGGACTTTGCATTTCAGTCCAAAACTCTTTCCTTTTGCTGATTTACCATGTAAGGGAAGTTCAGCATTTGCTGGAACCTTCCTGGCACCAGACAATGGAGACTAAAGAGAAAGTGCTATGAATGATGTTAGATTTGTACCCAAATTCCAAGCTGAGAGAAGAACCGAGCACTCAGCAGTGGTCCACGCACCGCCTTGCTGTCCACGCTGACCCCAGTCATCCCTTAACTCCTGGCTTCCCCAGCACTAATTAGGTGTTTTTTCTCAGAACATCCTCCCCAAACCAAGAGGGCCTGTGAATGGGTCTTCAGCCTCCCATGGGACGTTGGAGGTGAGTGGGACCACCCCACAAGGGGGATCAGAGCCCACGCTGGTCTCACTGGACTAACATCGCTCCCCTTGGTGCAGCCTTGCCCCTGTCCTGGAGCACCTCTTTGAAGGCATCCACACGGTGGTAAGTGCTATAAAAGAAGGACAACAGCAGTGTTAACTACACGTGGGAGCACTGCACTGCCCGTGCCTTTTCCTCAGTGGAGATCCAGCTGTGGGACTGTCTCCTCGTAGCAGAGAGAGCGAACGTCTCTTTATAGCACGTGAAAAAAGTGCTACTTCTAGAGCAAGTAAAAAGAAAATTTGGGCTTCCCAAGAAGCCCATTCAATGGTGATCCTTGTGTACTGTTTTGTCTGTCTTGTTCTGTTTTCTGTGTTTAATAGTCCTATAAATCCTTTGGTATATTCTCTTCAGACAATATCCATCCCTCCAGGATCTTCTTCCTTGAGGTTTATATTTGACGTGTTTACTCTTAATTCAGATTTGCAGTGCTGTTTATTTAACTGCGGGTTGAGGAAACCCTGAGAAGCGCTGGGGAAGGTGGCTCTGGCAGAGCATTTGCTAGTCAGAAGGAGGCGGTGGGTATTTGCTGGCTGAGGAGTGAAGGGTGAGGGGGGACGGGGCTGTCCTGGCCGTGGGACCGCCTGGGTCAGCTCTGTGTTCTCCTGCCCAGACCTTCCAGACCTGAAATCAGAGGTGGAGCAGGGACCCTACAACTGGAGGAAGCCCATATCCAGGGGGTATCCAGGACCAGTGGATGATGCTGAAGGGGAAGTTGCCAGGAGGGGACACTGTCTGTGCATAGGGACCTTCCCACAGGAGCCAGTGAGGAANAGAATAAAATAAAATAAAATAAAATAAAATAAAATAAAATAAAATAAAATAAAATAAAATAATAACATAAAATAAAATAGTGTTTGGAATGCCCTTATAACATGGAATAGGAAAAGTTTTAGCAATGTTGAGAACAAACTGTGTTTCCTCAGAGTATGAAACAGTGGAGCTTTTTTTTCCCACCTGTCAGGAGAGAGGGGAGGAGGAGGAGAATGAAAGGTGATTTTCTTAGAGCTCCAGGCCCTGGAATCATGTCATTTTTAGAAAAATCTTTTTTCTTTTCTTTTTTCAGGTAGCTGTCTAACCTTGGAGTTGTGGAACTAGAATGCTCTTACAATAGTTCCCTTAGGAGAGAAAAGGAGAGTCTGACTCGTGATTTTAGAAGAGCTGAGATTGGTGAGATCCTACAGTGCCTCTTTTCCCCATTTTCTTTGACTCCTGAGCACCTCCTTAGATTTAACATATTTCCTCACTATCAGCAACTGGAACTTTTTTATGCTGTGTGTCCAAGAAGAGAGGGGTGTGTGCACCCATCTCTCTTCAGGATCTTTAGCATTAGATGAGTGTGAAAAATGATTATTTTTCTAAGTGTCACTGTAGTTACGTGTTGTTCTTAGAAAGAATCTCANTGGGCTTCCCAAGAAGCCCATTCAATGGTGATCCTTGTGTACTGTTTTGTCTGTCTTGTTCTGTTTTCTGTGTTTAATAGTCCTATAAATCCTTTGGTATATTCTCTTCAGACAATATCCATCCCTCCAGGATCTTCTTCCTTGAGGTTTATATTTGACGTGTTTACTCTTAATTCAGATTTGCAGTGCTGTTTATTTAACTGCGGGTTGAGGAAACCCTGAGAAGCGCTGGGGAAGGTGGCTCTGGCAGAGCATTTGCTAGTCAGAAGGAGGCGGTGGGTATTTGCTGGCTGAGGAGTGAAGGGTGAGGGGGGACGGGGCTGTCCTGGCCGTGGGACCGCCTGGGTCAGCTCTGTGTTCTCCTGCCCAGACCTTCCAGACCTGAAATCAGAGGTGGAGCAGGGACCCTACAACTGGAGGAAGCCCATATCCAGGGGGTATCCAGGACCAGTGGATGATGCTGAAGGGGAAGTTGCCAGGAGGGGACACTGTCTGTGCATAGGGACCTTCCCACAGGAGCCAGTGAGGAAGCAGAAGACATAGAGAGGGCTCTGGGTGTTTTCTCCTGGTAGCCCTTGAGGGATAAATTTAGGATTGTTCTCAGACAGTGTGTGTTACCTGACAGGCAGCAGCTGCTTATCAGCTTTCCTTTGAAGAGGGTGATGGTGGGGAGTCTCTGTGGGTGTGCTACTGCTCCTCAGAAAGTGGAAGGTGGGAGGGTGGTGTAGGATAAGGATTAATAAATAATAAACCATTCCATTTATAATCGAGTCTCTTCCCTTTGTTCCATTTTGCCAGCTTTGTGTGGTGCTGAGGTCTATCCTGAGCAACAAAGTAAACCAGAAGAAACAAGAACTTCAATNAAAATCTTTTTTCTTTTCTTTTTTCAGGTAGCTGTCTAACCTTGGAGTTGTGGAACTAGAATGCTCTTACAATAGTTCCCTTAGGAGAGAAAAGGAGAGTCTGACTCGTGATTTTAGAAGAGCTGAGATTGGTGAGATCCTACAGTGCCTCTTTTCCCCATTTTCTTTGACTCCTGAGCACCTCCTTAGATTTAACATATTTCCTCACTATCAGCAACTGGAACTTTTTTATGCTGTGTGTCCAAGAAGAGAGGGGTGTGTGCACCCATCTCTCTTCAGGATCTTTAGCATTAGATGAGTGTGAAAAATGATTATTTTTCTAAGTGTCACTGTAGTTACGTGTTGTTCTTAGAAAGAATCTCATAATGCAAGTTATTTATCCCCATTATCCTGGGCACGGCATCAAAATTATCTGGGTCTATTTGACAGTCATAGGACTCATAACAATACCTGAGCGGAACTGGATGTCAGGTGGGACTTCCTTGCAATGAAAATTCCTAGTTGCAGTTCTAGCTCTCTTGTGGCTGTCTGTCTTTCCCTGGGCTGACCAGTCAGTAGCTGCAGCCACATGGAATTATTCAAACATAGGATGCAGACTGGAGTGTGCAGCTTGGGCAATTCAGAAACTACTCCATTGAAAAGAGTTTGAACTGACCCTTCAGATGTCCTCCAGAAACCTTCTTTTTACAGGGACACTGTGAGCTTCAGCTGAATGCAGTGGCCGTGCTGAATAAAGAACAGGTTTCTCACCTATGGCTGTGTTCTCCGAGAATATGGTGTGGCGCTTGCCCATGCGAGTGTGGGTTTATAGTTCCCATTTCTAAGAGTAAACACACTTGAGATTTTGCTTTTTGACAGGTACCATCAATGGTTTTACACTTCTGGAAATCAGAACTGGATTCCCACAGAACACAGGGCTGCCTTTATTGCATACAGAAATGCAAACCTTTTTCCAAAAATCATGTGGGCAAAGCTCTAACGCTGAGAGGAATGTATTTCCACTCTTTAAGTTGCAGTTATACTTTTGAAAAATCCCTTGCTGTTTTCTCTTGTCACAAATAACTCTTCTAAATACTGAGACCTGATCCAGACTCAAAATGGGATCGGAGATCCCAGCTGATTTCTCACTGTTCACACATTCATCCCAGGCATAAAGGTCTTGTAGGTTAAATCAGGCCTTTAAAATGTCTCCTCTGTAATTCCTTGTCTTATAATTCGGCCTTTCCCAATCATCCTTGTAACTCAACTGCCCTCCAAGGATTCACAGAGGACTGACTGACGGGCATTGAGACTAGGTAAATTATTCTGTTGATGGTGCCTAGGAGGTAATAAAATACAGTTTAGTCTCTCAGATCCGGAAAGCCAAGAAAGTCAGAAGAAGGAAATAGCAGTAAAAGCTGTGT
Source organism: Rhinoptilus africanus (assembly GCA_013400135.1). Lineage (NCBI taxonomy): Eukaryota > Metazoa > Chordata > Aves > Charadriiformes > Glareolidae > Rhinoptilus > Rhinoptilus africanus. Next base: position 102,248 of record VXBO01010712.1, on the reverse strand, counting down.
TTTGTCAAAAAGCCAGTGAGTATGTGACTGTGAATACCTACAAGGGCAGTCTCTAGAAGACGGTGCCATTTCTGCAGCCACCTTTAAAACGCAGACAAAACCTAGAAATAAGGGATGATATCTCCATTACATAGCACTGTACCTCATTAATTTTCTTTGTGACCAGAAGAATATTTATATAGCAGCTTCCAGCAAAAATGCTTTAAAAACTCCAATTAGTCTCACCCCTGCGTCTGGGCAAGGCTATCTCTGTTGTACAGATGGAAGGATGGTGACACGGGGAAGTTGTTTATCAAACGAGCACAACCAGACTGGAGAGAAGGTAAAGCACAAGCCCTCAAACACCTGCCCCCTCTTCCTGCACTTTGACCGTCTCTCTGACACAGAGTCTTAATGAGCTTTATGTATGTATAGAAATATCAATGCATAATAATCTGCCTTAGCATTCTGAGGGAGGGCTAATAAACGCACGAATAAGGCACAAATCATCGATTAAAATGTCAGAAGTGATGAGAATAAAAGATTGCTCCTGCCTTTGCTGAATTACGTATGCAAATTTGCATACACTGCGAAATGAACATCTTTGAATGAATGAATTAGAATCTCATGTAGAAATGACTGAGCCATATTTGCATACAACATTTATTAGGAGGAGATGCACTTATTTTTGGCATAAACAGGGAGAGCAGATCCCTGGAATCTGCTGAAGCAGCCTGTGCTTGCAGCTCGTCAGAACACGCTGTCTCCCCTGCGGGTGCCTGCAAACAAACAGGAGTCATGCCCTGAAAAAACACAACTGGCAGATTCAGGAAAACACTGAGGCGTCCATAACATTTATAGTAGTTTACTGCATTGTTTATAATCTGAATAAATTAAAGCCACTGACTTTTTCTATATATTCTTTTATTTTCAGACAGCCGGATCAGTACTTTAGCAGACTTTGAATTCACCACTGGGACAAGAGCATCCCTATTTATTTCAGGCAAACTCCATATGCTGTTAGCTGAAAGACAGGACAACTTTTCAGTGAGATCTGCCCCAAAGGTATTGATGGAATGCCAAAGTTTTGGAACTGGAAAATATAGCATACCCTACCTATATCTCCATCATCCTGCCATAAAGCACTGTGGAAAAAACCATCCTGTCGGAAATCTAAGTTATCTCATTCAATGTATTAATTTACAAAATTGTACTTTTCATAGATTTCATGAAGTACCAAGCCTTCTTTCAGGCTTTATTTCACCCCACAGCTCCTTGGATTTGAAGTAAAGGTGTGAGCACTCAGCATCTGCATTTTCAGCAATGCTCAGAACTATTCAAAGCATGCAAAAGCCTTTTTAACCAGTTGTAGTTTAAGCACAGAGGAGAGAGAGGAGAGCAGGAGGAAGCGTGTCAGATCCATCTGAGTCCCACTACAGGCATCCCATGTGAGACCGACCACCTTCTTCCTTTGGCGCTGTTTACTTCTTGGAATGAAGAGCGGACGGACATCCATGTCAGCCACATTTCCCTGTGTAAGGTCATTTCAGTAGTAATCCTCCAGCTGTTCCAACAGCTGGGTATATGAATCAAACCAATGGTCCTTAATGAAAATGAGAAAAAAAAAAACCCAAACTTTTTCTGTACACCTTACTGCTTCTTTTCTGGGAAGTCTGGTGTTTAGTGAAAGTTAGCAGCTTACATTAGCAAGCACGGTTTGCGTTCAGCTAACTTTTACAGGCAAGATCTGCTGAAATCAGTGTCTCACGACAGATGGGGCAGATGTTTTGCGCGTTTCGGGGCGAGGCGAGCGCTGAGGCTGCGGGCCGAGAGCCCGGCGCAGCCCCAGCCTCTTCCGAAAGGAATCTGGGAGAGGCGACCTTCTCCCAAAAGGAATCTGGGAGTGCCCTCTAGGGGTACTGCCAAAAACATCACCCCTTCCCGCACGGCGGGTCTCCGCCGGCTGCAGCCGGGGGGACACTGTGGGAAATCTGATGTCCTAACTCGTCGTGAGGCTTCGGGTGTGTTCCACCGCATCCCCTGGATGAGCATCCTGTGGCAGATGCTCATTTATTCATTCACAAGGAGCATCACCGGTCTATTCAATACTCAAGGCTTCAACGCCACCTAACTGGGATGCTCATCACACCGGTAAAACCTGAGGAGAGCCACCAGCTGGGCACAGAGGGGTGGAGGGGAATGACCCAGAGCTCCTCCAAGGGTTATAAAGCCACGCAAGGAAGTCCCTAAAGCCTTTTTGAATACTGTGAACTATTTCCAGATAGCAGTGCATGGCCTCCAGGTAATGCTGCGAGGAGAAGAAAGTTGAAGAGGAGAAGAAAGTTCTTACTTCAGTAAATGTCCACGTTTGAATCATGACCACAAGAAAGACAATGACAGTAATCCGTCTAGTATGGATCCGATAAACAAAGATTTAGAGTTCAAGCATCATCCCCAAAAGTCAGCACTAATATAATCCATACATAATCCAGCACCACTTCTTATTTAGAAGTAAGATGTACAAGAAACCTGTATTCCACTTGCCAAAGACATTTCCCTGTGACATTCTCAGTTCTCAGAGATATAATACTATGCAGATTGCCTCGGTACAAATGAGTTTTGGACAGCTGGTTACATTAGCAGTAGCACTGTCTACCACATACCTCTTCAGAAACAGGATGCATGAGAAGGAAAGCTATCATACTGTGGTCAAGTGTGACCTTCCCATAGCTTTGTCACTCTGAAGTGTAGGACACATGACAGCATCCTGCGTAAAGCAGGGCCACAAAACACCACCACACCTCAGCAGAGCAACCGTCTTTCTTAGGTTTGGCAAGCTTCGGTATGTCAGTCCCTTCAGGCTCATAGCTGGTATTTAGAGAATCAAGTTTTTAAAAGGAGAACAAAGCACAAGTTTGACGAAGGAACAGGGCAATGCTTTTCACTGCTCTTGCACTTCAGTGGCTTGCTCATAACCTGGATCCCTCTTTACAAGCCCTTGGGCAAGAACAGAGCAATAGGGTGGCTCCTGCTCTGGCTCGTTGGCCTTCCAGGGAGCCAATTTTATTAGTATTAAAGTTCAGAAACGTTAAAGTTCAGTTCACTTATAAACAAGGATATTTGATTCCAAGTAAGAGGATTTGTTCCAGATTTGATCTTAGCAGTGTCACTGGCATTTCTGAAGAGTTTCTCAAGGCCTGAAGAGATCTTCCTTATCTTTTGCAATGACACCAGTTTTCACATTTTACTTTACGTTAATTAAACACCTACAGATTCCATCCTTCTTATTAGAAAACAAGACATGCTAATTCCTAGGACAAACCCAAACAAAACAAAAAACTTACCCCACCAAGAGGACCTTCCCCTCAACCTATAAATCCATAAATAAATCAGAAGAATGAAAAACATATCCAAGCTGCTGCACTGGGTTCACATGGCAACGTTTTGGTAGTGGGGTTGCTGCAGGGGTGTCTTCTGTGAGAAGCTGCCTGAAGGTTCCTCCATGTCTGATAGAGCCAATGCCAACCGGCTCCAAGACAGACCCACCACTGGCCAAGGCTGAGCCCATCAGTGATGGTGGTAGCGCCTCTGTGATAACATATTTAAGAAGGGAGGGAAAAAACCTGCGTGGCAGCAACCAGGAGAGAGGAGTGAGAGGAACAACTATGTAGAAGCCAAGGTCAGTGAAGAAGAAGGGAGGAGGTGCTCCAGGCATTGGAGTAGACATCCCCTGCAGCCTGTGAAGAAGACCATGGTGAGGCAGGCTGTTCCCCTGCAGCCCATGGAGGTCCATGGTGGAGTAGATATCCACCTGCAGCCCATGGAGGAACTCACACCGGAGCATGTGGATGCCCAAAGAAGGCTGTGACCCCATGGAGAACCTGTGCTGGAGCAGGCTTCTGCCAGGATCTGTGGCCCCATGGAGAGAGGAGCCCACTCTGGAGCAGGTTTGCTGGCAGGACTTGTGACCCCATGGGGGACCCACACTGGAGCAGTCTGTTCCTGAAGGACTGCAGCCTGTGGTAGGGCTCACGTTGGACAAGTTTGTGGAGAACTGTCTTCCATGGGAAGGAGCTCATGCTGGAGCAGGAAAAGAGTGTGAGGAGTCCTCCCCTTGAGGAAGAAGGAGCAGCAGAAACAATGTGTGATGAACTGACCACAAACCCCATTCCCTGTCCCCCTGCACCACTCGGGGGGAGGCTGAGAAATCAGGAGTGAAGTTGAGCCCAGGAAGAAGGGAGGGGTGGGGGGAAGGCGTTTAAAGATTTAGTTTTTATTTCTCATTACCCTATTCTGGTTGGATTGGTAATAATTTTCCCCAAGTCTAGTCTATTTTACCACGACGGTAATTGCTGAGTGATCTCCCTGTCCTTATCTCGACCCACGAGCCTTTCGTTATATTTCCTCTCCCCGTGTCTGGTTGAGGAGGGGAGTGATAGAGCATCTTTTGTGGGTACCTGGCGTCCAGCCAGGGTCAGCCCACCACAGCAGCTTATATTTTAAAGGCAATCATATCACTGAAAATACAATGTGTACTGCTGTGCATCCATTTGAGGGTGGTGGGGCAGGGACAGCATGTGCTAAAAGCAATTTCTCCATCTTTAAATACAATCTTGTAAGGTTGGAGAGATGCCAATCAGCCTGCATTCCCTGATCATCATAATGGACGGAACATGTCCCTTGAGTCATTCCTCTGAAGTTATACTCTGGATGGATTTGTCCCTTTGTGTCCACTCATCGGGTTTCACCAGACAGCTGCTAACAGGAGGGGGGAAGGAAATATTGGCAAATGTGTCAAAAAGTGTTCATATCTATCTGACCATTCTGAGTCTGAATATAATAAGTATTGACTTTTTTTTTCTCTTTCTTTTGTATTTGGTCCTATTAGCTTAGCGTTTTGTTACCATATAATTATTAGTAAAAAACCAGAATCAATATAAATACAGCCCTTCAGTTCTTAATTTTCTGTATTATCTACACTCATTTGTGCATTGGCTTTGGATTTATGCATTTTTGTAAAAGTTCTCTGTTATCATTTTAAAAATGGGGGAAAAAAAAAAAAAAGAAAAAAAAAGAAAGTCCAACACCATGATTCCAGAATCTTCTGGTAAATGCAGTGAGGAAGGCACTAGGCATTAGCAGTGAAGTTCAGACTTGTGTTTACGGAGCTTCATTCTCAGCCTGGAAATCACAAATTGCTGTTTACTCTGTGGATTCATACAAGATCCAGACTGATGAGATTCTGACCCAGCAGTCATCCAGGAGGTGCTGAAAAATAAGTATTTCATAACAGAACAAAGTTTCTTTAGAAACCTGTGTAGAAATAAGTGAAAATTTTATGCATTTTCTGTTGTCACGGTTGTCTGTGCCCAAATCCCAAAACCTTTAAAACAAGTCCCAGGAGTGGCCACTGTGTTGTCGCTGTCAGGTACAAGCACAGGATCTAGGTAGTGTTCAGGATGCAGAGAAGATTGATCAGTCTCTCTCAGAGAGAGATTATGGGAGCTATTAAAAACTGAAAAGCGCCAAGTTCACATTTCTTTACTCAACTTTACACTTGTCTTTAAACGCTGATGGTCAAAAGGAGAACACTTTGAGGTTTGGTTTTCCCAAGCCACTCAAAACTTGCTATTCTGACCAAATACCTAATAATAATAATTTTAATACCAAAAGTCTGTTGAAATCCAAAGAAAACCCTCTCAGTACCCAGTTAGCCTAGTGAAATGCAACTTCTGGGGAAGCTCTGATGAACCCTCTTGTTTGCACATATCGACCTCCTCTGTAAGAACAACCAACAACCAAAAAACGGTCACTTTTCTCCCTACGTCCCAAAGATCTCCTGTCCACTAGGCTGTGAGAATACCTAAACCATCAGAATCAGGCCCTCAGAGCAGTTGATAGTGATTTTTTACACCACAGTCAGAGCAGAGGAATTTGTACCCAACAGCCTCACAGTTAGGTCAATCTTGCTGGACTGGAGCTGTGGGTTTAAGCCGAATGGGGCTTTTGTCCCAGACCTCCTACTTCTCATGTCGTCACTCCAACCACAGACTATTGCCAAAGAGCAAACAGATCCTCTGGGTGATTTTCATGCTCTAGGGTCCAAGAAATGCCCAAAGAGAAATGATGATCTCTGCTCCACCTTTTTGAGAAACGAGCGCCTGTTCTTAGCAGCAGGAAAGACACTGAGATGGAAGTACCAGCCAATAGCCCTGAAGGGACGACCTCATGGTCTGGAAGGACGTGGCATCATTTTTTGAGTGACCATTAAATGGCTTTTGGCATCATTCTGTTGAATAACACATCCCCCCTTAATCTTCAGTTGTTTTCACAAAAAGTATTCACTACATTCAGTTGCTGAACAGTTAGTGTCCAAATTTTGAACATCTGCAACAATACTACCCAACCTAGCAAGTAATTACAAGAGTCTCCCAAAGCCCTGAAAACCTCGCCCCTCTGTCAGCAACAGCTGTTCCATTAGTTTAATAGTCTGCACAGTGCCCTCAAGATCCTCAAATTACTGCTTTATATTTCTGCCTTGGCAACGTTGATGTATTTTGAGTGCTCCTTTGTCACCAAACCACTCTTATCCTTCCAAAGAGAGATGTATGAAAACAGGAAACTGTCTTCTAAGGTTAAAAGCAAATGGTACAAACGGTCCGTGAGATGTGAAACTTGCCCAGGAAGTTTCCCCCTTCTGTGAACTTCTGGACGGCTGGGGGCTTTTTTCTTACAATATTGTCAGCGTAAATAAATGAAAGCACTGTAACATCTGAGCGCTGTATAAAATAAGGCTCGTAGCTTAGAAAAACAATTACTCTTCAGTGTGAAACAGCAGGAGTGTACAAGCCACTTCAAAAATACTTTCTGGGTTTGCACTGTCATTATTACTAAGTGTTCCCAGTCCCAGAAAGAATTTCTTTTGCCTTTATCACTCTTTTTTTTTAATTATTATTTTATTTGAAATTATAAAAATGCATTAAAAACACTAAAAAAACCACATGCAAAATAATTATGAAGTATGCTTAAAGTCTTCTGTCAGAAAATGTTTCAATTAGAAAAATTCCATAACTTGAAACTTAAATGTCTCACAGGAAGAATTTTCAATAACATTTTGTTTCAGTTAATAAAACATTTTCCAAAAGTTATAACATCTGTTGCAACTTATTTGTTCTAGAATAATTTGATTCTATCATCAAGTTATTTAGTTCAGAAATTTTAAATTAAAAATATAATTGTAAATGTAAGCCGTCCCGAACAAAACGTTTTTCTGTCTTGCTTTACATGAAATTTTGAGGTTCCATGTCTTCCACAGAAACGAAATGCCACTGGAATTTACCACCACAGAAACAAGAACCTGTGTGGAGCTCTCACCAGAGACAACAGCCCTATAGTCAGCTCTGTGGGAATTTCTTCTCCCTAGCGTCACCTCTCTTCTCCCGGCTGTGGCAGTGCTAATCAAGAAATGGTGTCTTGAAGGTCAATAGATTTGGTCTTAAGGCAGCATTTTGTCAAAAGGTGGCTTGACCATGGGATACCTCGTTTCAAAGCTTCCAACTCTACCATGCTGTGATTCTGTGATGTGCAGGATCAGGGCCTGGGGTGGGCCCTGCCTCTGGACATGGTCGACATCCTCCCCTCCGCCCAATTCCCTGCATGCTGGTCACACCTTGTCCCTCTTCACCTGGTTGGGAAAACACCCGCAGCACAAGCCAGTCCCCCAGCACAGAGGAGAGACCGCCCAGCCTTTCCTTTTCTAGCCGCCCATTTGCATTTTGATAGCATTAATCGTTGCTCTACGACAATGTCCTTTCTTCTCAGGAACACGTCACTGTGTCACCCTTTCACCTTCAACTTTCTCCACTTCGGGAAAAACTATGCATTTTAGGCTTAAAATCTTGGTGTTTCATTTTGGCAGCTCTGCCTTCCCGTACAGAAAATATGCTACCTTTTCTTGATCTCAAGTCATGTATCTCTACCTGAAGCCCTAAATCCTACTCATAGTAATAAATAATAATAATCAATATATACCGTATGCTTTCTTTCATACTCTCATGTATAAATTGTCCATGTCCCTTAAGAATTGGTGTGGGAAAATATATTCTGTAGCATTCTTCATAACAAAATAGTTACGGCCTATTCTACATACTAGGAATTCAGCGAGACACAGCAAGAAATCAATAAAAACACAAATTGCTCCATCAATACGTACATTCATTTATACTCTTCAAGGTTATCTTTGCTATGCCAGCACTGAGACACATTTTCTCCATATATAGCCATGCATATTAAACTAGGCAAGAGAGAAAGGAACGGAAACAAAAGCTATCAGTACAAATCTAATCTAGCTAGCATGCACGTTCAAAGACTTTAGAGTTGGTTTTGCCCTCTGTTCAGAAAGCAGCCTGAAATCCAGGCGCATCAGCCAACTCTGACTCTCCTTCATTCCCTGCAAAATCATCTCCTCCCAGTGCAGGTACCTTTAATCATATAAAACATCTCCAATTTCATCTTATGTATGTATCATCCTACCGATTCATATAGTGTCTATGAACAGGATTCTTCCTGCGTTGGTGACAGATAGGTTATAACCAATGAACTGGTGGATGAAGTTACGGTCAGTGGTCTTCCGTGTTAAAAGTAGAACAAAGAACACCCACATGAGGGTCTTTTGGGCCTTTCACGTACATGGACTCATGCTGAAACCCACCAATCCAGGAAGACCCCACAAAGCTTCTGTCTTTGCTAATGTTCCCATTCATAGATTATGAAGCTGATAATGTCAAAGCAGAACTGAGCCCCTTATACACAACATCAGATTCTGCCAATATGGAGCTTTAGGGACAGAAGGGTTCATATTCCTAGTCAAAAGTGGAAAAATACCAGGGAAGATGCAGGGAAGGATCTGCCTGAAGTAACAGACTTTAAACAAGGAAGGTAGTGACCGGGAAAGGTTTCTTTGCATGAGGTCTCTGACGCAGGCTCACTGTAGTAGGAGGTACCTCTTTTTGTCTGTAATAGTCATCGCAGAGAAACAGCACTTTAAGAGATGGCACTGGTGAGCCCATGCACTGCTGGTCTGGCACGTTATTAATGTTGCGCACAATAATATGCTACTTAGTTGCAGCATTCTTATTGCACCATTTATTATTTGCACAATTCAATCCAAGTTTGACTTGCCAGGCTGGTATTTTTCCATTCTGCCCAGTCCTCATGCAGTCTCTTGCCTCTTATTTCTACAGTGTTTACTATTATATGCTCATGGTCTGCAAGGTCAAGCTGAACATGCACCTTCCCATAGAAGCTGAACATTATGTTGTTTATGGTGGATATTCATTATTTTTGGAGGTTCTACGTGGTATGGCCAGGGAGAGAAAATGAGCCTTGAAATAGCACAGAAAGAGCTGCTTCCTTGATGCTACTTTCCTGATAAAATCATAGAATTGCCTAGGTTGGAAGGGACTTTTCAGGTCATCAAGGACAACCATCAACCTAACTCTGACAAAAACCATCACTAAACCATATCACTAAGCACCACGTCTGCCCATCTTTTAAATACCTTCAGGGATGTGACTCAACCACTTCCCTGGGCAGCCTGTTACAATGCTTAATAACCCTTTCAGCGTAAAAATTTTTCCTAATATCCAATCTAAACCTCCCCTGGTGCAACTTGAGGCCATTTCCTCTAGTCCCATCGCCTGTTACTTGAGAAGAGACCAATCCCCACCTGGCTACAACCTCCTTTCAGGCAGTTGCAGAGAGCGATAAGGTCTCCCCAAGTGATGCTGAGCGTGTGGGCAACACATATTCTCTTTGCTGTCATTCATCACTAGTGAGAACATTAAGGCATAGATGTGAATTTATTTTACATGTTCTGGCCATCTCAAATCTTAATGTGGGATCAGCCATGTGCTACTGGAGAGTATGCCTCATGGCCTAATTCTTCTGTTTCTGACCAGATCTCCACATTGGATTCACCTAGAACTTATGTGACTCGATCCAGCTGGTCTTCTCAGAACCTGCATTATTTTTAATTAATATGGATTTTTCTTTTCCCATCAAATAGAATAAGGCCATGAGCTTGAGTCTTCTACTTTTCAGATTAAAGCTTCACAAAAGGCCTTGCCAACACTATGTGAGAAAGAAAGATGGAAGTCTGTGTTGTTGGAAAGCATCTCACTGCTCTGGAGACACCTGAATACATCTCTTTGGCCATGAAACACTGGGTTAAAATCTGCCTCTCTGTTCCCCTGCACATCAGGTGCACTTTTATTACTCCTTGCTTTAAACACAGGTACAGGGAAACCTTTCTCTGAGCTTTCCCTGGTGAAACCTCAGCAGATCTTGTGAGCGGCGACAGAAGTCAGTGCCAGAGAACCCAGACATACATATACCATAGGAGATGCACAGCAGCGCAGTCTTAAAACTGTAGAAACTTTGTGTGCTGGAAAAGCTAAACAGAACAGTGAGCAAACTTGTTTGTTTCCCTCTCAGGAGGCTGAAAGCAAACTTCACAAGTGTTTTCCCCTGCATGGGGTGTCTCAGCAATACATGTGTTGTTATGATTTTTGCCCGGTCCATGTTCAATATGGAAATGACAGTCTTGCAATTTTTGTAATCATCTCACAATCTGTCTCTGGATTTCAGCATTTAAGCAGACAGGGGCACGGTAATGCCCCATGATTAGCTCTGATTGTGAAACTCCTTCCATAACAAAATGATAAAAGTGATCAATCACCTTAACAATAGTTAATAGCTCTTATCCAAAGCCATAATAATCCCACTCCGCAGTTTGACTATAGCAAGCTATTACCCTATCAGCCCAGCCTTGTGTCTGAAGCACCACTGTTCTCTCTTCTCTAGCAGCCTGAAAGGACATTTTATGTCGTGTTCTCACAGGCTTCTTTCCACCTCCTTCCACCCCTGCACAGTAATTCCTGCTCCTCTCCGGCTCCCAGCCACCACCCAAAAATCTCAGTTAGCTCCCCAGGGAGGATCTCATAGGAAGCCTCCAGTCCCTGAAGTCACCACTTGCTGCTTGGCAATTCTGGGTTTTTTCCTTACCACGTGTTACATCAGTACTGGACCCTTTCTTTCCACACACATCCTTTTTCCTAGCAAAATTAAAAAATTACACAAGTCTTCAAACACATTCTCTCTTGGGATTTGCATGCCAATAAAGAGCAGGAAAACTAGCTTGTATCATAAGAAGTGCGATCCCACCAGTTTTCATACCAGACCTGAAAGCCTGCAGCGGAGCAGACACAGCCTGTAGCCTCTTATTGAAGGGTGCAGGTGTGCAGCAACTCTACCTTTTCCAGCCCAGCTACTGCCTCTCTCAAGGAACAAGCAATTACTGATGACGCCCCAACTTTGGGGAGAGGAAAGGTCATTCTGTTAACTGTCCGCCTCTCTGCTGTGCCTCAAAACTGGTTTTGCTCATTTCCAGTTAAACTTAACTGAATACATTGAATGTTAAACAACTACCATTTTTTAGGATGTGAGACAAAACTTTCTAAGAAAGCGAAGACAAAGTTTGGGGCTTGGTGGAATATGAAGACATGACATATTTCCATGCAGAGGCAAAACCAGTTAGGCAGCATACAGGCAGGAAAACACCAGTTAGGCAGCACACATTGCCATTTGTATTCCAGAAAAGAGTCGTCTTCATTATGCTGGACTCAGAGTGCAGCAGGATCTTCAGTATCCTGTAAATGCGTGTTCATTATTGGGATCCGCACATGTTCCAAGTCTTGCTCCCAGTTTTGCACAGGTCTGTCATTTCATTAGTAAAGGCAGGCAGGGCACTTGTGATGCTGATTGGAGGACAGAGTGAGTTTTCAGTTAATATTCCTCAATCACTTTTCTGCAGATTTACCACTGTGAGCTAGTCCAGCCCACCAGCCATCTGTAGAGGTGAATTCATGAAATAAAAAAAAAGGAATTACCTGCTGAGATAAGACTTCATCTCTATCGCATTTGGAGAGCTGCACAGAGCTCTGTCCTGTGACAGAGAAGCAAAGGGCACCATGGATTTGGGGGAGGTCTGTAACCCAGACCCCAGAATGAACCGGGAGCACAGTCTTCCAAGGCCTGAGCAGCAGCAGTGCTTCAAAGTATGCTCTCATTAAATATATTTTAATTGAGTAATTAATTAAATAATAGCCAGAAAGAGGAAAAAAAAAATCACCTCATCGGTACTGTAACATAGGTAGGATCATAAACAAGGCAGAGACAGGACAAAATGACTCTGAGAGTGGAGACAGATTTCTCAACCAAGACAAGGGAAAACGGTGTGAAGGATGGTGGGGATGATGCTGAACTCTCCCTGGGAACATAACTTGGTCCTCTGGGCACATGTAATGATCTAGTGCAGTCAGCAGCTCCTCAGCTGCTCCTCAAGCAGACACGATGTGGGGTGAGCAAACACTATTTCACTACGGGAGTTTCCCAGGCGGCACCGGCACATCACACACGGAGTATCTTCTGTCCATCCATGTTTCCAAAGATGTCACTGCCTGAGAAACAGACTTCAGCTTTCACATCCTTATTTAATATAGCAGAAGGTAACCAGAGGTTCTCATTTCCCCTGCAATGCCCAGAAATTGTGTCCACTCTGCAGGGATGCTTCACTCACTCTGTAATTCAACAGCAACGACTTCACGAGCTGTGCTTTTGCCTTCTGGTTTAGGGTAGGAGAAAACCCTGTCTTGGAGGCATTAGATGAGGGATAAATAGGTTTATTCAGATTTAATCTGGGGGGGGTTGTGTCCTTGCCTACCCTCTGGAAGATCTCTTCAAATTCTTATCAAATAGATTTAGTCTTTTTACACTTTAATAACTGTACTAGTTTATTACATGTTTTTAAGTCAGAAATAGATCCCTCCACCTTTGGCACATCTGCAAATCTTTTTTTCTTAATTTATTATTTGCTTATACATTTAGTTCACACACTCCCTTTGCAGAGATAAGCTTTCCACTGTAAGCCCCAACATTTCCAACTCATTTCCTACTGCCTGTGGCTGCTATCTCCATGATAATATCTGTGTTTCTGTCCCCACACCAGCTTGTCTACCTGTATCCAACTTAAAATTCATAAACATTCCATTTGATTTCAAACTAATATTCCACTCGTCTTCTTTAGCAGTGTCCATTGTTCAAAGAAGGAATTGCTCTGAGCTAGTGATGTTGTTGTCATCTTCTTTGTCCATGCTGTGCACACTCTGCTGGCGTATGCACTCCTGCAAAGTAACGTAATCCATTTCAATTCTGCATATCTTCCCAAATATCAGGCATTATCTTTGCTTACATTTGCTCTCATTGCATCTCTCTATGCTGCTTTTGTTGACCATGACTTTCTGCCACTCTCTATTCATCTAATATTCTGGATTGCCCTTACCAGCCACAGTGTCCCCTCATGTAGCCTCCATCAGAAAAAAGCTTCAGTTACCGCCTTTCAGAAATGTTATTTTCTTTGCCACAGATTAATTCTGACTTCTCAAACAGTCACTCCTGTGAATATTTTGCCCCAGCTTCTTGTCATGATCTTGTCTCTTACTAAAGACTTTGGACCTCAGGATTGGCTTGTTGGCTTTAAATGAGTCACAGATTATGTTTCTCTTTTTTGAGAACTGTATTTCTAGATATCAATTTAGACAGGTATATATATATACATATGCTTGCAGGTGTATACATATGCACATATATTATGTATTTTTTATATATAGAATATGTCAGCAATGCTAGCAACATGTTTTTCTTCTGTGATGGTTTTCGTCACTTCCCAGTGATGTCTCCAAAAGAGAGTTAAATGGAAACCATTAAGCACATGAGCAACCTTAGATCAAACCTTAGATCAGTAAAAAAATTGCCCTCTGATTGTCTCCTTGTTTGCCAGCATCCGTGTCTTGTGGATGGTGAAGTGAGATTTAAATCACTTCCAATTGCCTGCCACATTTTCGAAGAGCTTCAACTTGTAACCTTCAACTTCCAGCCTTTTTCTCGGGATACTTTCTCAGCTGCTTCTCCTACTACTGCCTTGTGTCATTCAGTGTCATGCAGAGCCAAAAAGCATGAGACAGACGCTTTGTTCAGGACCTGATTTTACCTGATCGTCAGCAGATACCACTGCCGGTGCGAGCTGGCTCCTGCTGAAAGGTATGGTTCCCTGCAGCTTGAACCCCACCCGGCTTCTCAGCTAACTAAACCAGCCGTGATGCTGCCATGAGACCCCGTGAGGCAGAATTGCCTTTCTAAACCCTGGAGCCCAGCAGAGCGGGTTGCAGTGAGACATTACCAGCCACTTTGCGTGGTCAGAGCATGCTTTCCTGGGCCAGCAAACACTTAGCGACCGACATTCCAAAAACTGAGTGGTTTGTGAAACAGAATTACTTGCATACTAGTCCTCAGACTACAAAATCACAGAGACCTTGTCCTCATAGAATCATAGGATGGTTCGGGTTGGAAGGGACCTTAAAGCCCATCTAGTTCCAACCCCCCTGCCCTGGGCAGGGACACCTCCCACTAGACCAGGCTGCTCAAAGCCCCATCCAGCCTGGCCTTGAACACCTCCAGGGATGGGGCATCCACAGCTTCCCTGGGCAACCTGTGCCAGTGTCTCACCTCCCTCACAGTAAAGAATTTCTTCCTAATATCTAATCTAAATCTCCCCTCTCAGTTTAAAACTGTTACCCCTTGTCCTATAACTACAGTCCCTGATAAAAAGTCCCTCCCCATCTTTCCTGTAGGCCCTGTCTTTCCTGTCTTGAATAACCCCGACCATAAACCCGCTCTGAGCAAGAGCTGCTCTGATATGTGATGTCTCTCCACAACTTCACAAAAGATGTGACACAAGAACAACTGTAAGAATTCTCTGTCTCTAGAGGAATTACCCTTATTGCAGTGATCCTCCCACTTTGCTTTAAATCCACCCTCTTATCCTTAATAACAAAGGTCACATGAGACACTGGTCCTTGGATGATTGTGCTGGGACTAATTCTTTTTTTCATTATTATTTAAAAAAAGTCTGAGGCAATATGTTTTTCAGTCTGAGCAGATCTTATTTAATCAAACTGCTCAACAATGTCATTCATAATAATGACAGTCCAGTGGGAACTTGCAGCATCCTGAATTAAATCAAGTAGTATATAAATATAACCAAGGTATTCTCCAAGTAAATACAACTAACCAGTTTTAAAATGGCAACTGCCTTCTGCTTTTTAATTGGGGTGACATTTTGCAAGGCCATTCCTTGGTGAGTTTCATATTCTCCCATTCTGTTCTGCTTTTCTTATTTGTATAGTGTTACCAAGGCATATATGAAATACATTTCAAAGTACAGATATCAGCTCATTTACAGCTAATTATAATAGGCAAGTGGTGCAGTAAATGGAACACCAGATTTTCTCCCCTCTTTTTTTTCCTTTTGGTTGAAGCTTTTGTGATGTTCTCCAGGTGACTCCCATGCATAATGTAACACTAGCAATGCTGTTTGCATAATAAGCTATTTTCTACCACAGAAGCAGAAACATTTTATCACTATAGAGAAGGCTTGGATTATGAATACATTTTCATATAAGTTGATTTATGTGAAAATTACCAATAAATGCATTCTAGCCATAAGTAAAATGTTTGTTCCTACTTTAAGGAGTAGGATTATTTGAAACTTAGGGGGAGGGGAAACGCGTAACCCACCAAGGGAAACTATTCTATTAATATGATTCAAATGTCGGAGCTTGCAGTCACCTTCCAAGGTATGGAGCTCCCCCAGTTTCCTCCAGCAAAGCCAATGGGAGTGGAAAATGCCCAGCACTAGACAGAGGTGCTCTGCATCTGACTACATTGAACCGCCGTTCCATGGCATTTAATGCAGTATAAACACCAAACCAAACCCTGCTCTAACCCGATGGCACCTTCTGCAGTCTCCAAAACTGTTGTTTGTTGTCCTTTTCTTTGAAATGCAACTACCTTTTCATGTTATGAGGCACACGTTTCCTTATTAGTCTTTTTTTTTAACATATTTATTTGAATTAGAGCAACGTTCTCGATGAGACCAGCTCTGGAGTCTCACCTGCCTGCCAGTGCTATAGGAGCAGGACTACGAAGCCTGGGTCCAGCCCAGCAAAGGCAGACAGGCATCATCAGCCCCTCCACGCACTCGTCATACCCACATCGCAGCCTGAGGAGGAGCGGGGCTAAAAAAGGCTCCACGTGGCCATACACCCTTTCCGAGATCAGATCAGGATCACAGCTCCTGTGTTTGGTCACAGATGAGATGTGACCTAGATGCATATAAAGCACCAGCACCAGTCTCAAAACTGACACCCTTGAGACTAAGCTGGTGCCCTTTGAAGCCAGCAAAACAGAGGGCTTTGGATCTGGCCATTTGCATTGGAGGGCATCCCAGAACCAATTAATTGCCATTGCGAGCGCGTTTTTGATGGGCTAGGGTAGAGGCATTCCTCTGGAAGCGCTGGACTTGCTCCTATTCAATGAGGAGCTGATCCTGCAAAGTCCATGCTGTGAGCAAGCCCTGGTCCTCCTGAGCCTGCAGGGACCTCGGCAGAGCTGCCTGACACAGCAGGGCTCTCGCCCAGCCGAGCAGATCAAGCCTCTGCCTCTGAGACAATGAGTAAACGTACACCTCAATTTTTCAAAGCCCTACGCCGCTCAGATCTCCTGCTCCTGCAAATCAAGGTGGTTTATTGACACCAAAGGAGTTCTGCTGATTTACATGAGCTGAATGTCTGATCCAGTGCTGGTGATCAAGATTATTTCTGCTTAATAGAGATAGCTGACAGAAGAAAACTTTCCATACAGTATGTCTATGGCTCTCAAGTCTGCAAAAACTAAACGCTTTCATTTGGGGGGAGAGGGGAAGGCAATGGACTATTGCAAAGGAACAGCACATACCATCTTTTGCTTCAAATTTCTTTCAGTAGTTGTAAAAATTGCTTAATATAATAATTTTCCTGCAGATTTTGTAAACTTCTGCAAAAAACACTGTAAAAATCCATTGATTTCACTTGCATTGTACCACAGAGGCTGCTGTGCATTTTTTTTTCCAAATATATACTCTTTTTTTTTCTAAATGCCTTCCAGTTTTACTAATTAACTCCCTCCTCTTTTCCCTGCCTGTGAGGAAGAGCCCTGTTCAGCAAACAGCCCTGAGCACTACATGCCGTTCCTCAGTTCAGTGGCTGAGAAAACACCGTGACTCCTCAGCAGATACCACCAGACCTCGCTGGGAAATGGAGCCCTCAGCAGCGCGCTCAGACCCTTGCCGCTGCCAAACAGCCCTTGTGGATGGCAGGGTACACAGTGCCCTATCTTTGTGTGAGATCTGACAAAACTGCAGCCCTGGGTTGCCTCCAGGCAAAATCCAGCATCATTCATTCCCGCTCTTTGCTGCTGAGAAGTGTTTGTACCTATCTCTGCTTCTCATTTACATTTGCTATTAGGGTCACCTTATGGAGCCCAGCTCACTGCATTTCTCACTGGAGTGAGGGATGCTTTGTATTAAAAGGTAAATTAAACTCTTTTCCAAAGGGGGATATTCCCTGGTGTCGCGGTTTAACCCTAGCCAGCAACAAGGACCACGCAGACGCTCACTCACCTCCCCAGTCTGGATGAGGGAGAGCATGGAAAGAGTAAAAGTGAGAAAAAACCTTGTGGGTTGAGATAAAGGCAGTTTAACAGGTAAAGCCAAAGCTGTGCATGCAGGCAAAGCAGAACAAGGAATTCATTCACTGTTTCCCATGGGCAGGGAGGTTTTCAGCCATCTCCAGGGAAGCAGGACTCCATCATGTGTAATGGTTACTTGGGAGGACAAACACCATAACTCTGAACATTCCCCTCGCTTCCTTCTTCTTCTTCCAGCTTTATATACTGAGCATGATGTCATACAGCATGGAATATGCGTTTGGTCAGCTGGGATCAGCTGTCCTGGCTGTGTCCCCTCCCAACTTTTTGTGCCCTCCTAGTCTACTTGCTGGTGGGGTGCTGTGAGGAGCAGAAAAGGCCTTGACCATTTAGTAACAACCAAAAGCACCAGTGTGCTATCAACGTCACTTCTCATCCCAAATTCACAACACGGCACTACACCAGCTGCTAGCAAGAAAGCTAACTCCATCCCAGCTGAAACCATGGCACCTGGACACATCCGGGTCCCAGCTTTCCTGTGATCAGGGCAGTGCTCCTTAGGTAGCCAGCTCCGTGCCATCCGCCCTGTGGCACAAGTCAGCGAGCCAGCCTCTGCAACTTGCAACCCGTGTAATATTTTCGTCCCCTCTCAGGTGAGCATTGCCAGCCCCGTGTTTTGGCTCAGCATCTCTTTTTATGGGTACTGCAAATCCTTGCAAGCCCCTCCTGCGTGGTGTCCCCTCCCTGCCATGCACTCATCCAGTCCTCACCCCAGGCGGTTCCTGCCTTCTAGCCTGCTTGGTAGCTCTCCCTTCAGACACAGGAGGCTGGCTAATACCGCTAAAGATGCCTTGGAAAAATTTCTTCCCCCTTGAGATTTCCATCTGCTCTCTCTGCTCTACCGCTGTCACTGCTGGCACTGGAGCTGCAGCAGCTCCTTTGGCCCCAGTTGTGGTCACTGAGCCAAAATCTCTGATGCGAAGAAGGAGCAGCCCAGGTTACCCAACTGCAGACATCCCAGGGTCTCCTAGCAGTAGGTACCACCAAGAAGCCCTGGAAAACTTCCCTCGTTCCTCACTGAGCCTGGGGCTCCCAGCGTGAGGCGTCTGTTTCAATTCCCCTGGTCCTACTCCCCCGAACAACACAGCCGATGCTAATTCACAAAGTAACACTGACCCCTCCGTCTTCGTATTTAAAAACGTTTAAAACTATACTTATTTTACTACTGTTAAATAAATTTGTGTCTCTAAGGTAGTAACTAGTACTGCCGCTGGAGCATGGATTCAAGAAATTAAACTAATTGATATTCAGACGAGATGGTGTGGAGATGAAAGGTGGGAAGCGAGCTGCAGTATAGGGGTGTTGGATCATGCATTCTTAGTTACACATTTACTATATCTATAACAGCTCACTTTTCTCTTTTAAACCCTACTAAGTGGAGACTATTTAAATGTACTGCTGTAGTAATAAAGAAAAGGTCAACTCAATGTCTGCCTTGGCCATTAATCAATCTTTCCCATACTTTCTAATTACCTTGATTGCCTGATTGAATGAAGCATGGGACACTGATCATCTATATGTTCCTTGGTTATATCTGCTCTTGACATCTTTTGGTTTTTTTGGACACAAGAGAGGATATTTTCATTTGGCAACTTTTTTCAAAAACGACCCCCCAGTTCTCCCTCTGATAACCAACTCCTTTTCTGCCTTATCTCCCACCGTTTTCTGTTGCAATTTTGCAGGCTGTTCCCTATAAAATTTTGAAGTGTCTTTAATCATCTCAGGCAGCAATTTGGTGCTGTTTTTTTCCCTCTCCTTTTCAGTAATCTGGGATTCCCAGCATCATTCTCTCTCTCTCTCTCTGATTATGAATTGTAGCTTTTTTTTATTTTTGAGGGAGCTTAATGCAATGCAATAACACACAAACACAGGGACAAATTATAGACATGAAAAGATCAGATTGGTTTTTATAGTGATAATTCCATTTTACTCCTGGGTGTCACATATCCACGAGGGACCTCAGAACTTCATCAAGGGCAGCCAGATAGCTCGTTACCAAGACACCCGGGATTGCACAGCAGGTCTCCATCCCCAGGTGACAGGGAGGACCTTGTGGAAAGACTGTGGCAGGGGACAGGCAGCAGTAGATACAGCTCAGGGACGAGAAATGTGTGTAACAGTCATCATACAGAAAGGGGCAATTGTGCAGCTCCTGTGTGAGCTCTGGAAGACGGTTTCGTTTCAGTTCTGCTGTGCAGAAAGTAACAGGGAGACGGGAGACCTGCAAGGATGGAAACCTCATCTTAATTATTCTGTGCTGAATTCACTGGGAGTTTGAAGAATGCAGAATGGGATCCTTTGGAAGTATTTCTCACCCCCTTCGATTATCTCTACAGCTTGATTGAATGAGTCATGCAACCCAGCTCCTTCAGATATCCAGAGTGCCAGGCAAACAAAGCATATTCAACCCATCACTGGGTTTTGTGTTGGGGTTTTTTTTCCCCCTGTTCATAAATAGCTTGAGAAAAAACACATTAATTGTTTCAAATCTTTGGCCAGTAATTCTTGCAACTCACATGGAGCCTACAATTTGCTCGAGCAGCTTATGGTGGGCACTGCCTTCCTCCAAAGCTGCGTTAGTGGGCAGGCGGCCCCCACAGCCTTCCAGCCAGAGGCACCAGCAACCTCTGCAAACCTCCTCCCTTGCCAGAGCTAGTGTGCGATGGTGATGTGAGGCTCAGGTTCTCCAACCACATCCCAGAAACCTGGATCCAACTGGGTTTCTGTGGCATCATGCGAAAATGGAGCTGGAATATTGCTAGCAATGGGATTCCTATTTTTTCCTGGTCCAAATGTGTTACCGGCGAGATAATTCCAACTGTTAACATCCCCATTCTTTACATATTGACACCCTCAAAATCAGAGTAATTTCTCCAGCGACTCAGGGGCAGTGGGCTGAAGGTGGGGGAACTATAGCCCACCACCTCCCCGTGCAGCACCGGGATGTCCAAGCCAGGGCTGAGCAAGCTGGGACCTCTCCAAAGCAGATGCCACCCTGGGCCCTGAAAGAGATCAGCTGAGGTTGCTGGAGTGTCATACCCGTTTCTTCCCCTCTCTTCCATGCTTTAGTGGCAGAAACAATCCACAAGGATGTTTGAGTACATCCTGCTGCTCAGTGTACCCTACTGGCTAACTCTTGGTTCTCCTGGTTCTTCTCCACTCTGCGTATTAACCAGATGTACATTACTCTCCCCACTGAAGATCTAGAGAGCCTGGCAATCTGATTTTTCTTTTCTTTTTTTTTCTTTTGGAGCATTTTGTTGGAGCCAGCTACTGATTTTATACACTGCAGAGCCGTGCTGGCAGCACTTGTGGCACCCTGCTAGATCTCACCCCTGGCAAATGGTGCACACTGCAAGAAATACACAGTAGAGTCAGGTTGGCGAGGGTTAAGGGACACCACTGTTTTATGAC
The DNA here is from genome assembly GCA_013400135.1 of Rhinoptilus africanus. Lineage (NCBI taxonomy): Eukaryota > Metazoa > Chordata > Aves > Charadriiformes > Glareolidae > Rhinoptilus > Rhinoptilus africanus. Next base: position 81,155 of record VXBO01010712.1, on the reverse strand, counting down.
TTTGTCTTATTCCCTAGTCTTCCAAAGATGATCCCATGGTGATAAATGAAACAGTACCTCTAATGGAGAATTACTATCTTCAAAATTACAAATTTTAGTTTCAGTAATAGTGCATTCAGGCAATATTTACATGACAAATAAGAAAAACCTCTGACAGAAGAATCTTTCATGTACTTGTCTGGTTTTATCACTCAGCTCACAGTTTTATCTTGCGTTTAATCATATTGCCCTTCATCTGCCATCCAGTAGCCAAAGTACTAAAATAGCCTTAATCTGTCTGTATCTCATTACAATGTGAGACGATGGTTTTGCAAAACTTTCTGTTAAGTATGATATATCTCAGCTGCATAAAATATACACCCAAAATGCATACAGTACACGGAATAGTACTATAAATTCTAGGACCATCTTAAAAGCAAAAGCACTGGATAAAATGATGCAGAAAATACCGAGTGATGGGTAGGTAAAGTGTTATTAATATATCATAAAGGCAAATGAAAAATATCAAATGCAATTTCATTTAATAAAGAACAGAGAGAAATACACATCAGTGGGTCTGATGGCATAAGACTTACTTTGAAGATTGTATCCTTCCTTCCTGAGAGCTTATAATAAAGGGCTCCATGACATCTGTTTAGGGCAAACACAACTGTGGAGAAATTCCTTTGTTTTGTTTTCAGTCTCTAAATCTGTAGCCGGTATGACATAACATATTTTTAGGCCAGCACAACACAATGCAATAAGTCAACAATATTTATAAAGATCGCTATTTACTTGATTAACTCCCCATCAGCTTTAGGCCATGGATATTCAGTACTGCATAGCACTAAGTCCTTAATTGGATGTGATTGTTGTCACACCTTGGTGTTAAATTTACTCTTCACCTGCCTGGCATTTACAAGTGGAAATCCCTTTAGGCAAATGTATGTGTGAATAACTAATTATTATTATTGCTGTTATTTTAGCCTCAGCTTGGTGGAGATTTACACTCTGAAGAGTAGCAAGTGGCACTGTGGAAGTCTCTGGAAAGACTGAATTTGGGCTGTAATATTATACAGCAGTAGCTGGCAATTTATTAGTTACACATTCCATTTTTCTACACCGGTTTCTGTATATTTTAAGATCTCTGCTTTTAAGTATGTCTAAGACCCCTGTTGTTTCAATTACTTGTCACTGTGGCCTGAGGTATCATTACTACGCTGAGGATAATAAACAACAACTCCTATTTCTGTTGCTAGAGCTGTGACTAACTTAGCATGATCAAGAAGCAGCATAGGATGGAGAAGTAAGTGCCATATGGTAGGTGGCTGATCCTAAATCATATTCTGCTCTGCCAGCTTTGTTCCGTGGTCTTGGGCAAACCTCTAAACCTTACTTTTTGGAACAGCTGAGCACTGTGTAAGCCCACAGCACACACTGACTACATAAGATAGCAAAGTGGGTTTGAAATTATAGATCCTCTGCAGTTTCTTTGTTGTAACAGGGTGGAGGTCTGATGCTAGGAATAGCAGGAATCTATCTAATACAGCACATTTAGAAATGCAACATTGAAGGACTGAGCATCAGAGCCATTTCATTTGCATTACAGCGTGTGGCTGGGTGTCAGTGCATGTTCTCATGGGGATAGCTTTAACACTTAGGGTTTGAGATGTCTTCTCACATCAAGTCTTAATGCTTTAATGCTTGACAACTCTCCCACAACTCTACTGCTGCCATCAAAGGCTGGATACAGCTTCATCTAGTTCTTCCTGTGAATGTCTTGTTAATGCTCTCTCTGTAGCTTCTTTTTATTTTCTCACAGCCAGTACTAACATTTGACCCATTTAATACAGAATTTGGGCCACGTAACTTCGTTAATTTATTATAACCAGGTTCATCCTGTTGATTAAAAAAGTCCTAGTCTACAAGAACTTTGCCAGCCTTGAAGAATGCAATGGTACAGAGTTATCTCTCATCTGTGTCTGTGCATCATCTAATTTAAAATTAACTTAATGACAAAGAATTATGTCATCTTCCCTTACAATGCCACAGAAGTTATACATTGAAAGCTGTTTCCTTTATGAAGGAGCAGAAATAACACTCTGTAAACTTGAAGCTCATACAGAATCCTGCTGTTACCATTCCTGCAATCGTATCTTTCAGCTAATTTGTTCCCATTAAGTGTAATGTTACAGAGAAAAACTGCTTTGCAAACATTTAATGGCTTCTATCAGTCTGAACAAATGAATCCATAAGTTTCTGCCTGTTTAAATATCTTTTTTTTTTTTTTTACCTGATATTCAAAAGAAGCAGTCTCTGCTTGCTTTCTCCTGTAAGCGTGAGACAGTGAGGCCTCAGGCATTTGAATGTTGCTTCTTTTTCTGGGGTTTTGTGGACAGACCAGCTTGCAGGCTCAGACTGCGACCTGCAGAGCTGCATCACGGGACTGTGTTCTCTCCTTACTCTGCCTGTGATAGGCTGCAAGGACAAAAAACTCAGGTGGTGAGACCAGAGAGAGAGCTGAGATCTTAAAATGGCCGGAGTGATTTGTTGAAGAGCAGTAGTCGGGATCCAAAATCTTTGGTTGCTGCCTTCCCCCACAAATTTTGCTACCCCAGGCTGTTTGCTTGGAGGGATGAACCAGTAAATGAACTTTCACAAAACAAAAGAAAAACAAACAGGAGAGTAAATGTAAGAAGAAAAGGAAGAGATGGAAGAAGAGGAATGTAAATATGCGTAGGTTCAACTTGTTGCTTTATGTTCTGGAATGAGGATTCCCCCTAAATAGGGAATTTGACTGGTACCGAGTTACAACTGAATTTGTAGCGTAGAAACTAACCACATGTAAATGGTACAAACGGTGCTCGGGCATGGCCAGTGCAAAGCACAATTCCACCTTCAAAGAGCACCAGCTGCCTCGAACGCAGACCACCACGTGTGAAAACTCTCCATGCCGGACATGAGATTTTTTCATTTTCTTAAGTCTAGCTGACCTGAAAATGGATTTGTCATCCCCCAAAAGATGCAAGTTCAGTAAGAAGAAGGTTCAAAACACAGCTCCAGTGCTCCTCTATCTGTGCCTGGGCATGGCCACGGTTTGATCATATTGCCTGTACGTTGTCTTTCGCCAGCAATTACAAAAGAAACTGTTTCGTCCCATCATATTGCTGGTTCAGGCTTGTAGACATTTCAGAGTATGCTGGGAAGTCACACAGCTATGAAGGGTTCCTTCTGAAGCTGCTTTTGTACCAGCTCCACCTGCGGACATCACTGTTGCAGTAACTATTGTAGCCCAAATGTCTTTGTGCTATGTTCGAGCGACGTTGTCACCTGCGAGGCAGCTGCCAAATCCTGCACGTGGCCAGGCACAGATGTAATGACACAGAGTAGGGGACGGGTGCTGGAGACACGTCTTGAGGGACAGAGCTGCTTCCAACCATGTCCACCCTCCAGGGCAGCTGTCCTCCACAGACCTGTCCCTGGAGGGCACATTAGCCAGCAGAGCTCTAGGGTCCTTATTTTGGAAGGGAATTCTTCTGTACGAGATGGAAGGAGTCAACAGAGAACTCATACAGGTCCCCACGGCCGGACTGTGAGCAGACCAGGGCTGCAGAGCCCTCTAGGAACAGCGGTTGCTGGGTCTCTCGCAGAGATAAAAAGACTGACAGCCTCTTGTCTATCCATTACTGGAATGGTTAATCTCTAATTTGGGAAAGAAAAGAAATACCGTTGAAAAATAAAACAGAGAGTCACCAGGGTTGTTTACGATCTCCAGGCTAAAGATGTGTGATGGGATGCAGAGTTACATTCCCCATTGCTTGGGGTGTTGTGCAGTGATTTGCCCCAGGGCAAAGTGTTTCTACAATGCTTGTATTTTATACCCCACCTAAACGGCAGAACAAAAGGGAATGAAACCCCCCAGATAACTAATGACCTATTTTTTACCATACAGGTCAGTAATGGGACAGCTGTGTTGTCCAAAAAGCAGATTTGTTGCCTGGTGTGCAATAAGCCAGTTCTCACACACAGAGGAGAGATATTGCATATATTCAGGCCCGGGTGCTCAGTGGATTTCCACAAATCAAGCACACCCCATGCCAGTTTCCTCCTTATACTTACACACAAAATTTACTGGGGAGTGCACTCCCAGTTACACTGATTGGTTAGTGACTTACACCAAATTACAGCGTCTGCTGTGTCATTCTCTTCCATCACTGCGCCTGCGTGGAGGAAGGGTCTTCATCTGGGCAAGGGTCTTCTTGACCTGTGGCTGTGGTTTTTAGTATTATAATGAAGACAGTTCAGTTAAGGACACCTGGATTTGGTTTTTCACTGCCAAATCGGTATTGTTTATAGAAATATCTTGATTAGGTGTTCATTTAATGTCTTAATGGCCCAAGAAGACCAAATAATTAGGCTACAGGTGTTCCTTCAAACAATTCCCTTTGATCCTCTTCTTAGCAGCTACTTAGCAACTATCTACAGTCGTCCTTAACTATGGAGCCAGGACATAAAACTTGATTAACTACAGAGCCCTGGTTAACTTTAAATCTGATGATAGATATCAGCTGCATACAGTCAGCACCTTAGGTTTGTATCCTTACCACAAGATTGTGATTCCTCTCACATTTACTTTTCCCCTCCCAGTTTGAAAATCCTATTGTATGAGCCGCTGTAGCACTGCAGACATAAGCATCAAACTTGTTTCTCCCCACGTACGAAAACTAACTCCTCCTTCCATGGAGACAGACTGGCTTTTTTATGTCGTAACTCACCCAGATGTAATCTTGAGATGTTACAGACAGATCAGCATTACAGATGGTTACAGACATTTAACAGAATACAAAATTAACAATTTGGGTCTTTTAAAATGAAAATTGACACTGTTTTTATACTGCTCTATCTGCAAAGCCATGAAGAACCTCAGACTTCAGAGGGAGTAAAAATCATCACTCATATATTTTCTAAAATATCATTGATTTCCCCAAACTAACCTTTGTGTATGCATAATCTTCTAATTCTAGATTATTTGGTGTTAATTATACATAATACTTTGCTATCTGTCAAGGCTTCCTCCAAATCTAATTCCCCCAACTAATATTTCTTGATCTTTAAGTATGTAAAATACTAACTTCTAGACCCACCGAAGAGTGAAATAAGAGACCTTAAAACTGTCAGTGGAACAACACTGTCATTTCAGGCCTGTCAGGGAGTGAAGGAAGGACTGTTCTGCATTTTGGGAAAAGAAAGGACCATTTCTCTAGCAACTCAGTGAGTTTTTAGCAACAATTGTTTAAAGAGCCTCATTAGCATAAGAAAAAGACTCCTGGTAGAAATGAATTAGCAGTCACAGTGCAGGTGAAGCAGGCAGATAATATATGCAAGGTAAATGGAATTTATTGTGAATGTGGTCTATCACATGGCTGTCATCTCCACCTGCTTTTTTTTCTGACACTCACTCCCTTGTCACAGGTAAACAGCCCCACTTAAGTTCCCCACTCCACATGGGAACTGAGCCCGTACCCGGAAAATGTGTCACATCCTATGTGCCTTTGGGCACCTTTGGTCCAGAGCTCCCAGGGATGCTCACCATCAGTGGGTGGCCCACTGAGGGCACCCAACGCCATCCAGCAGTGGATTGCAACAATCCCATAACCAGCACCTCTGGCACCTGAGTCACGGAGGGAAGCCACTGAGGTACGGGTACACATGCCTCAAACTGCAGGGAAGTATGAAGAAGGATTCAGTTGTCCTCCATTCAGTGCTTAAAACACCCAGGTCTACAGATTTAAGGTAAGACCCAGCTTGAGTGGGGAGCAGTGAGCAGGAATGGAGACTTACAGGGACAGTTCTGCATGGTTTTTAGGTTGGTATCACCATGTGGGTGCCACATTTAAGTCACTTATCAATTGCACTGAGAAAAATGGAAAAAATCAGATACCTATGAGAAGAAAACTGTTTCAGAAAAGATTATGTTAAATTTAGAATCATGAAAATAAGGAAAAACAACTTTAAGGGTGGCAGAGCATTGGCACAGGCTGCCCAGAGAGGTGGTGGAGTCTCCTTCTCTGAAGATACTCTAAACCCACTTGGATGTGTTTCTGCAGGTGACCCTGCTTTGGTGGGGGGGTTGGACTAGATGGCCTCCAGAGGTCCCTTCCAACCCCGACCATTTTGGGAGGGGGGGAGGAGAAGGTTATTTACTTACCCAGAAATGTCTGTGGTAAGGAGTGGTTCAGAGGATGGGGTTCTCAGATGGTAAACAGGGGCCAGATCTTCCCAAGACCAAAGGGTTACAATCACCTCTCCTTTCCTTGTGGCAGGGATCCCAAATACAGGGTATTACTGCCATCATCGTCATCATCATTATTATTACTTTGTATGGAAATGCTGGTAACTGCTACTCTTTTGAAACCGCGGTTAGGAGTGGTTGGTTGGAGAAAAAACGAGAAAAGATTGAAATGAGTCCTTCTCAGGTAGATCCTCCCAGCTCCTAGCTACCAACAATTTAGTGATTTCTTGGCATGGATACTGCATCCATAACTCACATGTAATAGTCAGCAATGGCTCTATTCTCTACACGTTTCCCTGATGTCTTTTGGATGCATTATACTTTGGACCTCCTCAGCAGTCTATGATGGTGAGTTCATGCACGTGGCATGTAAAATTTAGCTTGTTTTAAACTTGCTTGAGTGAATGTCCCCCAGCTTTTACAGCAGAAAGAACAGTGAATCATCCTTCTTTATTCACCTTTTCTACACCACTCGTGGTTTTATAACTCCTTATTATAACTCATTTCTATTATGCTTTCTCCAGACTGACGAGTCCACGTTTATTTGGAGTCTTTTTGTTTGGAGGTTTAGAGAAATCTAGCTGGGTCCTGCCTAATTCACCTCACACTTTGCAAGATGGAAAAAAAAATCATAGATATTATACTGTATAATCTGAGAAATAATATTTGATCATGTAATTAGACTGTATCATAGCCAAATGCACTAGGGAATGGAGTTAATGTTGCATGTACAACCTTAATTTTATTTCCTGACTTTTAAATGCCGAATTAGGCAACTTTAACATTTTCTTAATGCAATTTTTGTATGGAATATTATATAGCCTATTACATATGCATGCCTATTGAAATATGGAATACATTAGGCTGTAGCACACAGATTGTGGCGCACACATCTGAGTACTAGATGTCGGCACTCGACTGGCACAAAGCGACACAGGCCATTTCAGAGCGGTGCTCTCAATGCTTATAGGTGTTACTGCCCTGTTGTTTATTCCTTATATACTATAAGTCTTATAGAACAGTGTTACAGAGAATTAGCTTGCGAATTTTTTTTTCCAATTGAATTGATGCTGCTTTTTACAACCTCCTCCTTACAAAGCTAGCCTTATTCAAATATTTAGGCTTCAGTAACTTAAGAGAAAAAGTATGTCCTCAGAAGTTTTTAAAATCATGAAAATGTAAAAGAATACTATAAAAACATAAAATAATTTTCCAAACATAATGATACCTTGGCTTTACTTCCTGATCTCTGCAGACCTCCCTGGGTACGAAGACAGTACAATCGAAAGCTAAGAATTTCCCTTTTCAAGTGGTAAGTGTAAGAAGTCCTTTTCTAGCTACAAAGGGCTCTAAGATGATTGACTTCAAGGCTGACTTGTAAAGGATTAGACGCTGTCCTTTCTGCATCTTGTCCCACACTGTAATGTCAGGGTATCTCTAAAGCTACGTGGCAATTTTAGGGGTTAGAAGAAATCCTCTGCAGAGACATATTACTGAACAAACTGCCGGGAAGACACTTGGATGAACCGGAATATAGGACTGATTGATGTAGCTAATCTCAATAATTCAATATTCAGTCATCGAATGTAAAATAAAACTCATCATACATGTGCTGTCATGAATGTGTGACACAAAAGAGTGCTGTCGGACATGGGGTTTTATTTCCCTGGACAAAGACATCTAATAAGTGTCAGGATTACAAAAGGTTAATATCATGTGACAGGAGCAAGAAATCCACTGTCTTCAGAGGTTACTCTTGAAGAATGTCACCATGGACTGGATGGAATATACCGCTAATAAATCACAGCAGTGTGCTTCCAATAGACTAAGTGATTTTTGAAAAGGGCAAAAAAAATCAAATAACATATTCAGCTAACAGGATTTGATCAGCCGATCATCTAGTGAATATTAAAAAAGCTGATCTGATTAATAAATTATTCAGTGGAAGCAGGCAAAATTAACAAATTATGTATTTGCTGAACAACAGTTAAACAGTTCAGCATATATATATAATTAAATATTTATTCATACATATTTATAAATAGTCCTTACACATTTTTTTGTTTCATCCAGGTGAATAGAAACTCCCGACTCTTTTTTTCTTTCTTCTGAGGAAAGTGGAAACGGCCTGTCTTCAGAAAGCTTGATCTCAGGTCAGCATCTCAGGGAAGCTGGCTTCATTTGCGTTTTTAATCAGATGCCTATGTAAGCAAACATGTACAGTCTTAATTGTGCAAGTGTCAGGTTTTAATATTTACTTTTCCAGTTTTCTGGATACGTGTGTGTCTGCAAAACAGTGTAAAGAAAGAAAGGCGATGTCTGCGCTCATGCTTTGGCCAAATGTATTTGGGCAATGTATTTATTTTTCAAACCTGGACAGTTACCTTTCTTGGTATTTGGGATTTCCAGGACCCACAGTCTCTAGCTTTCGTACAGATATATGGTCTGAAAACAACAATTAGAGAAGCTAATGCCCCTTCTTTGGAAAGCAAGGTTTCCTCCATCATTAATAGAGCTGATAAGAAAGGATTTTTATCGCAGCTAAAGAAAATGACAGTAATGATAGTATTAAAAAATAAAAGGGGCTGAAGAACTACAGAGACCAAAAAAAAATAAAAACCTGACAAAAAAACCCCGACAACCCTTTTTTTCTTAGGAGGTTAAATCCTACATAAGTGAAATGAATGTTTGTGGAGGGAGAGCAAGAAATACTGTCTTCCTTGAAGAGCCACTTTCCTACCAGCTTGGAAGAGGATTTTCATAAATTTTTAAATGTTAGTCCAGATTAAAATAACGTAAATGACCTAAATTCTAATCTCCTTTACTCCAAGGGTGGCAGAACCAGCACCAAAACCCGTAGATATTTCCAAGGATGGTAGATGATACAAGATTTCCTGTTATAAATTAAGAGATTCAGAGACAGAGCATTAGCTGAAGTTAACTCTCACCTCTCGGTTGATATTGATGGGAAAGTTTCTCTCCTGTTTTAAGACGTAAATCCATTGTCACATAGCAAAGAAACAAGAATATAATCATAAGGATGCTGAATAATGGCCAGGACATGAAGAGATTCTCACGGTACAGTAATTACAGAAGTAAAGCAGATAGATGCTCAGGGTATTATCATGTTATTGTCTGAGACAACTACAGATATCAATTTTTTTTCAGATCCTTCGCATTTAAACAAGTAAAAGCATACATTTTTATAGAATGGCGTTTATTTGAAGCGCTGTTCTGAAATCACCTCTGGATGTCTTTCAGGTGCAACTCATCCGAGTGCAGAAGGCCAGAGGCGGGTGGTGCATCAGGTGAATTTCAGCCTCTGCAAACACAACATCTGTACATTTACCATTAAGCAAAGACAGTTTCATCTATTTATTTCTTTTTCTAAGCAGATGCAGCTTGTGATGGACGCTTTCCCAGGCACAAAGACTTGCAGGGTGATGGAATTCCTTCACACTTGAAACCACAGCAGTCTCCTGGCCCTGCTCCCACACAATTTTGCCTTTACATACTATTGCCTTCCCCCCCCCATTTCTTTTAATGTGGCATTCAGTTCAGTTTGTGTTCCAAAGATTTTAGCACCTCTCCTGACTGAGTCTTACGCTCCACCACCCTGTGTGCAATGGAGGCCTCAGGAGATTCCGGGTTTTGCCCATTGCTTTCCTCTTTTCTGGTCTGTAAGTAATGATTTTTGTCCCCAAGGACAGCTTTTTGGGGTCTCCCAGAGGATTACCAGTGTTCATTCAAGATTATTAATGTAGAGGAAGTCCTTGAACTCTGCGTTCACGAATGAGCTGTTAGGTTGTCATGATTTAATGTAAGATTTTTAGGGGCTGCTTGAGAGTGGAAGAGGGATGAGGGCAAACGCAGGGAAGATTTTACCCCCTCAGATTGCTACTAGGCCCTCTTTAAAGCTGGGAAAAGCATCTCATCTGGGGTGAAGCCTATCTTCAGCAAAGGATCAGGTGTCATTCCCACGCTTCCAGCACCAGTGGTATCTCCAGGCATCTGTCAGGCCTGTGTTTTTCATCAAATTAAGCCTAGTGGACTCCCTGCTTGGTAGACGCCGCATGGTTGATCATGTATATCCTGTTGTGTTTGAACCGCGCTCAGGTTCCCCATCTAGATGAGTTTAAGGAAGATTCTGCTTCCAGCTGTTTCCCCCTGTCCATCCCATCTGTCCATCCCGCTTGCTTGACAAAACCTGGCAGCATTTCCGAAGAGCCGCCAAGCTGCGGAGGTGCTGGCCCCCAGCGCAACGCTTCAGTGCAAAATATCGATAACGTCTCTACTTCGGGAAACCAAGGTTTGCTACTCCAGTGAAGTTCTAGCTCAGTGCGACTTCTCCTGCCCCGCAAGGGCCACACGCGCACGTGGATAACTGAGGCTGGGAGGTATATGAGCGACCTGATCTAGTTGAAGATGTCCCTGCTCACTGCAGGGGGGTTGGACTAGATGGGCTTTAAAGGTCCCTTCCAACCCAATGCTTTCTACAGCTCTGTGATTCTTCTGAGGCGCTGCCCTCAAGATGCTAAGTGCCACTAGACGAGGCCTAAATGTTGCAAAGGGCAATTAAACATTATAAAGCGACTCTATGCTACGCCAAGACAAGAGCACCAAGCTTGGGCAAGGGCTAAGGCAAAAGCTCATGTTCCAGAGAGGTGAAGCCATTCAAAATCACTCCAACCCAGACAGTGAAGCTTTTTTAGGGCAGATGGAAGTTTGGAATATGTCATCTGTTTTATCCATGAAGTTTTTCTAAAAAATTCTCAGCAACAAGTACCCTATACTGTTTCTCCCTTCTTAAAACTGCTTTATGTAAGCTATCTTTAATTAAAATGAGCTTTTCCATGTGTCCACAATCGATTCTCTAAAATATTAATAATTTTCCCTACATTGGGTATCAAAGCCATTACTTTTTCCTGTGTGTCCTTTAACTGTATTTAAATAATTCATTTATCCATTTTCCAGCCCTCAGGGAGACCAGTTCTTTTTTTCCTTTTTTTTTTTTTTTTTTTTTTTTTTTTTAACGCAATGTGATCCCATTTAAAACATGGGACATTTCCTCCTCCTAAAGTTATAGGGTAATTTCTTTCTTGCCAGTGTTTACTCAGCACAAGAATCCAGTTAGCTACCATGTTATTAAGACACAAATGCAGCATGGAAATATGTGTCTGCCTGTGTATAAATGCCCTCTCCACCGCTCATCAATCTTGCGCTAATTAGAAAGACAAAAATATTTTAAAACCAATTAATGTCACCGAGAAACATTCCAGTAATTCTCAAAATACAATGTAGCTGTGATAGATACATTTCAATTATTTCAAAGCATTTTCACAGAGCAGCCGGTAAGCATAAGGGAAAAGCGGAGGCTAAAAGCCCCCTTTCTTGGCTGATGGGTCTCTGACACAGGACGTGGATTAAGGTTTAAGTGAGACCAGCAGTTCATGTTGTCCCTCAAAAAGCTCCTGAGTCACCTGATTAAAGTGCAACCTTGACAAATATGCGCAGCGTTGTCTCTCACAGTTGGAATCACCAAAGAGGCTAAAAACAGCACCATGCGCTGCATAATCTCTAACCTCGGGGGACAACAAAAACAGAGAATTGCTGTGTCAATCTCATTTCCTTGTTAGGCTCATTATCATAAATGCAGGCCTTTGGTTTTGAATGCCACACTTCAATAACATTTACCTATCAACAGCTGCTGAAATATTGAATTCCACAGTCATCTTTTCCTTTTGATGCTTTCCCTTTTGTTTCTTTATCCATAAACATGAGCAACTGAGCTAAGCTTAAATTAACTAGCTGGGGTTAAATGTTTAGGGCAGCAAATTACGGCTAGCCTGCTTGCAGAGTGGTTTAGATTACAGGGGAGAGTTGCCAATCTTAGCTCTCATCATGCACTCCAAATGTGCAGAGCAATATTGGCAATTCATGGCCAAATCCTGCATGCTTTAGTTATCACGGGAGCGCTGCTCCCATGAATAAGTGGAGCAAGATTTAGCCCCTGCTCAGAAGATAGAGATGAATCACACTTTTATTCTTTGAGTACCTCACGGTACCTTCAACACAGGCATGTGCAGTGATTGATAGCCTGTGTCTAGATTGGGTATTTTTCTATATACTGACAAATATTCTCTTCGTGGTGATTTCTAGGAGCAGAGGAGTACATATTGCAGCAATGTTGGGTTTCTTATTTTCTATTGTGCCCCTTTGTCTTTGTTTTGATTAGGTTTTTTTCCAAGGGTCAGTTACTTCCCATCCTTTTTCCGCTCAGAGTGCTCTGAAATAATCCTGTTACAGATCTCCAGCCTTTAGCGTCAGTAAAACAGTGGAAACTTGCATTAGTAAACAGGTAGGGAAAGACACAACCTTCGCTTCAGGGTCAAATCCCAAGTGGTGGCACAGTCTAAGGGAAATGAAGGTGTTTGCCTTTCTTGAAATGAGCTGCTGGTATCAGCTAAGGCTTTTTTTTGCTTTTTTTTTTTCACTTGATGAAAGTAAGGGCTATGTGTTAACTGTTTTAATGCAGTGTGGAACCGTATCTCTGACTGTAATTCAGAGATAAATGTCTGGTTAATGATAATTTCAGGAGTACATGCTGTTGCTCACGAGACCAGTCAGGTGCTGTAGGATATGCCACAGGGAGCGGCCGTGGAAGGGGACAGCCCACAACTGCTCATAGCAGGCACAGCCGCATCTTCCCACACTTTGAGACCATCACTTCACCCAGCTTTGCCTCTTTACCAGCCTAGGGACACGCTCCTCAACTGCAAAGCCACGTTACTCCTCCTGCAAGAGCGTCTGCACGCCTGTACAGAGATTTATGAATAAAATGGTGTTCCCCCAAAAAGGAGCATCCCACAAGCCAAAGGTGGGACCAGCAGGGTTTAACACTTTTGCTCCACAGGGCCGGGCTGCAGGAGCCCCTCAAGTTGGGTACAACACACAGTCTTTGGGCTACGGCACCAGAGTCCCTTCTCTGAAACTTAGGGCAAATGAGGGAAATAAAATCCAGCACATTTTTCAGGTCTACATACCCAGAAGAGTCATGGAGAGCAGAGCAGAGGAAAAGTCAAGACTTCCTGAAGGCAACCGAGGGGGCATTTTGGTAGTCCAGTGATGGGCACTCTCAAAACCTCAATAGAAAGAAATTCAGCACACAAAGTATGTTTAGCATTCTCCTCCTGGATGAGGTCCCCATGTTGTCCGAGAAGCAGATTCGTTGCCCAGTGTGCAATAAACCAATTCTCACGCAGAGGAGAGATACTGCATTTATTAAGGCCAGGGTACTTGGTGGATTTCCACAAATCAAGCACACCCCTTGCTGGTTTCCTCCTTATATTTATACACAAAAGTTATAAGAGAACACTCCCAGTTACACTGATTGGTTAGTAATTTACACAGAATTACAACGCCTGCTGTGTCATTCTCTTCCATCACTGCGCTTGTATGGAGGAAGGGTCTTCACTATAAAGCCACGATCAACTTTAAATTAACTACTACTTAACCACAGAGCCACGATCAACTTTAAATTTGATGATGGATATCACCTGCCTCATTGCAGTGGCTTTGGACACCAGTAACTCCAAATCCTCTTCTCTCTTCTTGTCCACGGAGACCCAGCATCTGCCTGATGAGCTGCAGGGCCCTCAGATAAAGACGGCAGCTTGGAGGACACGACCTGCCAACCCCGGGTTTCTCTCCGGGTTTGTACGAGGCTTGTGGTAGGCAAGGGTGGTTTCCTCCAGCAGGAGCAGAGGGAGAGGCATCAACGCCGAAGCGTAACGAGCTCCTAGGAATGTAGTAGACACCCAAGCAGCTAATTTTGGGCCACTTACTTGAACTCATTTGAATTTAACTATTAAGGGCCTACTATTAAATTTATACAACTTCATTACCACACTGACTTCAGCGAGCTGCTGGCCACGGCCGTGGCAGAGACCAGTAAGATGAGACAAAGTGGAGGACAGGGATCGGGGCAGCTCTTGACCAAATGATGGCCTTTGTGCCCTCTCTTCAACGCTTGCCGACACCGATGTGTGGCAGCTTATCATCTAAACATTTCATTGCCGAATGGGAGACAAGTTTCTCTCAGGCTTATTTCCAGTCTCTCTTTTGCATCACAGTACAATATTTTTTTTAAAGTGCAGGCGATCAAAGAGCCAGTCAGAAAACAAAAAGACTTATGATTGATTTTGCTTAAGTAAAATAGTGATTTCTATTACACTAGCCTTTACTTAGAGGCTTTTGGCTGCTAGAAGGAATCGATTTACCTACTTGTCAAAAAAATCAAAATCTGAAAGAGCCCAGGTCCTTCGACACCCTGCATGGAAGAAATGCCGGGCTCGTAGAAGTTAGCTCAACTCCGCTGCCGGAGAGGGGCCGAAGACCACGGGAGTTAATTACATCAGTAAAGAAGGGTCGCTTTTCATTTCCAGCGAGCCCAACTCCAACTAAATAAATAAAGCTGAAATGGGAGAGCGATGACCACAATAAGTAGCCGAAACTCCACGTGGTGACAGAGGAATGATTTCCCACCACCACCGCTTAAATATAACTAAGGTGTTCTGTAATTTTACTTCCAAAAGCCAGAGGGCTTATTGTAATCCTGATAAATTATAGCAGCAGAAGCAGGAGAGAAGTGGGACAGAAGAAGGGAAATGCTAATGCGAAATATAAAATTGCCTCGCAGAAAAGAATGGGGAGAGCGAGGCAGCGGTTTGTTATCGTTTATTTTTCTTCAACATATCATTCAGTTTCAGCTGTCTCCCATCTCACCCCCATCTCCACCATTTCTCAGACGCGTCTCTCGATGGCATCTCATTCTCTTCCTGTCTTTCACCGGCGTTTCATTATTTCTTAACTGTCCCCGAAAGGGCCTGGGCGGGAGGC
>VXBO01010712.1:22194-64924 GCA_013400135.1 Rhinoptilus africanus | reverse complement strand
TCACACACACCGCGACACCCCCGGTCCGGTGGCGGTCGGGGAGGGCGAGGGGCCGGGGCTGTCAGCCGGAGGGAGCTGCCGGTAATGGAGGGGCTGCTGTGACAGAGGTGGCGATTTTTAACAGAAAGAAAACAGATCGGCTGCTCGCCTGCGCCGTTTCCCCCAGATGCTGCGAGGAAACAGGAGATCAGATTATTTTAGCATTTTTTTATTATTATTTTTTTTTCCTGTAAAGGTGTAAGATATCGAGATGCTGAAGGCATATCTTTCTTCTAGCGATGGCTTGGAGTTAAAAACCACGTAGATCTTGATATGCAACCTAAATTTGGCATCAGGAAATGGGAAATTGCATCTTTAAGCAGAGTACAATCAAAAATGAATTACAATAAATCCTATATAATTGCATAGGTCATTCTCTTTAATGAGATTTTATTAACCTGACTGTCAAGCTTTTGAGTCAGGCAGATATTTTATCTTCTTCAACTGATAAAAGTGTCAGCTATAAACCACCATATAAATATTCATAAATCTACACATCTGTGGCAGCCTATCAGCATCATTCTTTTGGACATTAAAAGCATTCTAATTACTTTCTGTCTAGCAGAGCTGAAATGCTGCCTGTTATAGTATGTGCTTGGCAGGCATGATTGCTTTTGTTTGCCATCACAAATAGCAGCATCCTATTTTATATACTGATGGTCCAGAATATATTCAGGGTTTGACTGAACAGGATGAATATTATGAAGCACCATCTGGTTTTGATAACATCGGGTATATTAACTCATCTGTTAATTTTTGACACATCATTGATTTATTTATTTAGAAAAATTGGATCCTGTTTTGGTATGTTGCTGTTTGCCTTTGTAACAAATGTGATGACATTTCCTTACTAAACAGGGAGATATGCTAGTTAATAGGATATATGGCTATGTTTTAATGCCTGTTTTCGCTCAGCAGCATCCGTGTGCTGGATGAATTTATCCTGCCTTGTTACAAATAATTCAAGTACTTTACCAAAAAAGTTTAATACTTGAATAGATTAGCCTGGAAATTCACGGCTCTGACGCATAGTCCTGTGAACCGTGCAGAAGGTCGTTTTTTCTTGAAATACTTCTTATTTTAAATGCCCAAGTGATGGTATTTCGGTAATTTTTTGTGGCCCTCAATCAAAACGCTGCTGATAAATGCGACACCTGTGTTTCTTTACAGAAGCAGATTACGCTATGGAAAACACTCAGCTGTCTGGTAGATGGGAGACGAGGCCATATTCACAGCAAAGCCCTCTGGGCATCGATGAGCAGAAGTTTGGATGTTCTCCTGCCCCTGTAGACTTTACTGACCAGGAGCTAGAGCAGCCTTCAAAGTTTGTTATTGATTTCAGTCCTGGGCAAAAAAAGATAGCGAAGGAACTGCTGTTTGTGCAGTGAAGTTCCATGAAGTCCCCGTCCCATCACCTGCACATCCAGGCTTCACTTTTACTTTAGGTTCCTATGTGGGCCCCAACATACCCTTCTCTCAGCTAAGACTAAAGTACCAAGTGAAACAGAACAGGAGAAAACAAACCAAAAACTTGCTGGGTTGTGCCAAAGTGGAATTTTGTACAAGTTGTTACCAGAGTCTGATAAAAAAAGGGACAAGGTTTAGACCTCCTGGGTATAGTGAACCCTGAGGAATGGGTGCTTTGCTGAGCTGTGCACCTATCCTTCCTGCTCCGTGATGGAGAAGCACCTTGTGTGGGAGGAGCCGTAGCACCAGTAAGCTGAGCTGTGGAAGGTGAACTAGTTGGGACCGCGAGGCTGTATGTATGTGAGGTGCTTCCATCCCTCCGTCCAGAGCCCTGAAATCCTCTTGAGAAATATGTGAGTCGGTTTAATAGCCCAGGCTGCCGCTGGGGAAGCAGAGCTAGGGTTTTTCCCTAGCATTTGTGCATCCTCCCTGCATGGAGCTCTGCGCTCTGCCCAGCACCTGCAGGGTCTGCCCACCCAGTTCCCACCAGCAGCGAGAGGCACGGGCTGGGCCCTTTTCCAGAACATGCCTTAGCCAGAGCTTCATCTCCCGAGCAGTGGGTGTTGTAGGGAGGGAAAGACCCTTCCCTTAGCAGGTATCCCGCTGCAGGTCCCCTGGGTTGTTCTCCACAAGGCAGGCAGTCGCCATCCATGATATGCAGAGTTTTCCCGCTTTGCTCAGCCATAGCGCTTGGCAGGTGCTTACTTGAGGGACGAGGTGGAGGGCTGTAGATCACAGTTTTGTAGGGATACTTGTTTCTTAAGTTCAGTTTCAGATATCCCCCCCTGAAGAAGCTGATACCTCTTCACTTGTGTGGGCAGCAGTGAGCAAGCTGCCCAGTAGGACACCGTTCCTGGGATATCTAACTCTGCGCTAGCAACTTAAACACTTAACGCAGTTGATTCTTAAACTTCAGGCGTCATGTTTCTGGCTTTTCAGATTCAAAGCACCAAGTTTGCTTTTGAGGGTGGGCACACAGCCGCGAGTAAGGATGCTTCCATGTTTTTGAAGCTTTTCATAATGGCTAGAGCTCTTGCCAGGAATGAATCGTCTCTTCCTCAGTCCCTCTCTAAGAGGCCGTCCTGGACTCCAGAAGAATTGCAGGGAGAGGGCTTATGGGAAGGAGGAAAAACAGGTGATCTCCACCCTGCGCCATGGTGAGGAAAGATCTAGCTCGAGATCCCATCTTGTAGGGAAAGATCCTGCATGGGAAATGTCCTTTTAGAACGAGAAGTGTGGAGCTGCAGTGCAGCACGAGCCTCCTCTCTCCCCTAGGGAATACCGGTTTCTCAGACCATCACTGCTGCAGAGTAAGCCGAACAAATGGATGCATTCAAAGCACCAGCAGATACCCGTTTTCTCCTGTAAAATACTGATTCTTTATTAGCCTGTTCAGATTTTCCTGGTGCAAAAACAATGTTTGTCTTTGGTAGCATGTACGCTAAACAGTATCATAGTCCACCAGAGAAACTCCTTTTCCTTAGGAAAGCATGGTGTAGACCTTACAATGTGCCTTAAAATTTAAGATGGGCTTTCCTGGAAAGCAGAGAAAGAGCAGACAACAACCTGGCATGTTTAACACAACCAGTTAATCAAGCTCTACCATATCCAGACAGAAAAAGTTTTTTTAGGTGAACAGAGGAGGCAAAGGTCATCATTTTGGCTCTAACTGAGAAGTTGGGAACTCTCATCTGGAAGTAGGTCTATCAGATCAGTACTGAAATGGCCAAACACTTGTAGTCTTCATCTGGTGGACTGTCTTGGTGATCTTCATGCAAAATGCCCGAGAAAGCATGACTTTTGGTTAGGATGGGAGGTGTCAAATGCTCTCCCTTTTACGACTCAGGCATAGATACTTTCATCAGTGTTCATATCTAAAAACAGAATGACAAAGTTTATATTCATGGACAAAGCCATTTGGACAGTACAGAGCTGCTTCCCCAGGATCTAAAGTAATAATAATATAACAATAATAATAATAGAACAAATCAAGAAACACAAATCATCAGACGAGAGGACTGAAACACTAGAAGATGAAGAGTGAGATGATAGAAATTGCTAAGGAGCCTGGACTTTCGAATCTTCCAGAAAATTAAATACCAATGAACGCATTCCCTGCAGGGGAGAATGTGTGGTATTCAGACCCACTCAATAGTTACAAAGATGACTTTTTAAACCATCTGCCCAAGATCACAAAGGAAACTATGGAAGAGCCACGGCCTGAATCCAGAGCCATTGAGACCCAGCACAATGCCTTTTTAATAAAGCTGTCTGGTCTCAGTATTGAAAAGATCCTCACGTGTTACATCTGCTGATGTTATACCTGCCAATCTTTCCAGACATCTTTTCTGATGCGCCAGTGTAAGTCGCCAGGTTGAGTTTCAGAAGTTTGCTCGTACTAAACCCCTGATTTTAGTCCCAGCAGTTGTATAGCTAAGAAACCACATCAGCATCAATGAGAAAAAGATGGCAGAGATGGATGCTTTATGCAGGAGTTGGTACCTGATTTGCCATGTTGTGTTATCTTCTGGTTACTTGCACGCTCAAATAATCTAGTTATGAATACTTACACTTTTAGCCATTTAATCCTGATCTATTAGCACTTTATGGGCCTGATCTAGCAAGTCCACCTTCAGGCAAAAGTCTAGTTAAAGTCGATAGAAGTTCTGTAATACTGAAGACTGCAGGGCCTGAGACATTAGAATTACATGGTTGGTGAGCATCGTAATAAGGAAAAGGAATATCACAATAAGGCTTTAATAAACTGTTTACACTGTTTTAGCCCGGTGCAGTCATTTCAACAGAATCCCCCTTTTTCGAGAAAATACATACATTACATTAAATCAATTAAGAATCATAGATCAGTGGTTATTCAGTAGTGTTCACATAAAAACAACTTTTTTGTCATTTCGTGGTGATTAGATGTTGCACAGTCCTTGCATTTCTAATTACAGCAAGCCCATAAAAGCTGAAATCCCAATTTCCACGATATATGCTAAATGGGCAGCATTTGTTTTTATTTTTTCCCCATCACAAGAAATAACCGTGGTTATCATTCTCATTTAGGGTTGTTCTGACTGTGGGTACGTGTACCGTTACTGCTGTAGAAGTCGCTTCAAAGTGGTACCCGCTCCAGCGCAGAGCCAGATGTTTCCAGAATGTGTGCAGAGAGCATCCCTTGCTATTGCTGCCCGGCGGTACCCAGGGGGGAAAAAAAAAAAAGCATTTGCAAATCTTTCTGCTAGCATT
Source organism: Rhinoptilus africanus (assembly GCA_013400135.1). Taxonomy (NCBI): domain Eukaryota; kingdom Metazoa; phylum Chordata; class Aves; order Charadriiformes; family Glareolidae; genus Rhinoptilus; species Rhinoptilus africanus. The sequence continues at coordinate 60,169 of VXBO01010712.1, read as the reverse complement.
TCAAAATAGCCCTGCCTTGTCATGACTTTCATTTTTATATCTTTGAGTACGGGTTAAAGTTAAGAAAAAAACCCAGTAATTGCTGTTATTGTGTCTTTGTAGCAGATCTGATACTGAACTGAAGATTAAATCAATACTGTCATTTCTGTATAAAATTTCAGTTACATTTTAAGCCATTATCGCAGTGAATGTGCCTAATGCATTCAATTTTACAACAAAACTAATCATTAATTTTATCTTTACTGATGTTATTGCGTATTACAGCATTCTTCAGAACTGGTATTTGAAATGTCAGGTTACTTTTTGCCATATTTCAGGAGAAACCATAATATTAGAATAACATCTCTTATACTAATCTAATCCCTTTTCAGTTGTTTCATTCATATTTTGTCCCCTTGCAACAAGGATACGCACAGAATGAGTAACTGTTTTGTCAACAGGGACCATGATGATTAAAATACAAACAGTAAATATGACTTGCGGTCTGGAATCGGATTATAGGATTAAAATGAATGAAAAAACTGCTCTGTAGTAGGATTGTGAAGTTCCCATCAGTATCATCCTGTAATAATTTTAAAGGGAAAATGTGGGAAGTAAAGAAATAAGGCAGAGAAAGCCCCACCTTGAAGTTGTTAGAGGTGCTTGAGTTTCTTGATTTTCTTTTGATTTATCGGTAGGTCCCAGCTAGAAAGCTGCAGTGTCACTGGGGTTCTGTTCTTTTAATTTATATTAGGTTTGTTGTGCTGTGTTATTTGGCATGTGCATCATAAGGGTTAAAGGCAGCTGGCCGTAGGAGAATGCAGTAAAAGGGGAGGAGGGACAGCAGGTACGGAGGAGGCTACGGAGCACCCGGCACCCACTTGTGAAGAGGGCAGCAGTGCCTGTGCCTTTTTGCCCGTTTGAGTTTGTAACGTGGACAGAGGGATCAAAGAAGTGCTGGAGAAATCTGCCCTGAGCCCATCTCCAAAGGTAGGGTTTGGTGTAGGAGTCGTTAGTGTAGGGGTCGTTATCACAGGAGGCCGATTGTGAGGATGCCTTAAGTGGTCTTGGGGCCATCCCAATCCTTCACTGGGTGCTGGTGGGCTCTCCCTGCTTGATCCTGGGCACCTTCCTGGCCCAGCACTGCGCCTTTCCTTACTCTGTCTGCCCCACTTCTTACCGATGAGTCCTTGGGAGATTGTGGCTTGGTGGAAGCCTCCTCAGGCTGCGTTTGAGACTGGAAGCGTTTGTATGCTGCTTTAGCCTTGCCCTCTTCACCGAGATCTGGAGGATGGTACAAATGCAAGTTAGTGTTCTTTCAAATATTCTTCAGGCCAGCTGTACTAACCTCAGTAAGGAGTACATTTTCCACCAGAAGGCATATCTTCTGGGTCATGGAGAAGTACCGTGAGAAGCGCCACCTTTTAAAGGACCGAATTCTGAACGTCTCTGTTCTCTACTTATTGTCAATGTGATGAGGCTATGTTTTCATCCCTAGTCATGAAGTTAAGATAGATGAAGATCTGGGGTGCTTCGTCTCATGCATCTGTAGCAGGTTGCCTTCTCAAAAGTAAATGCATTTGTCACTTTCTAAAAGTCAAGCCTGCCTGAGAAGAGCTCTCCAAAATTGGCAGCGCTTAAACCTACCAGTCCTTTTTTTTTTTCTTTTTTTAAATCTCATGCAGAATGTTAGCTACATCTTTTTAGGCACCTAGAGGATCTCAGCTGTGAATAAAAAAAAAAAAAATTGAAAGGCATTATTTTTATCAGTGAACCTAATAGGTCATACCATACAGTAGAGCCAAATGTCATGGTCATTTTCCATCTGGGTCCCAGAACTGTTACAGCAGCTTGACTCAACACATACAGACACTCAGAAATGAACCATCCTGCTACAGAGGTTTAAATTGTAGCTGCTCTTGCTCCCTGAGATGTTACACCTCCTGTCATTAGCAGCAAAGTTGGCTAGGTGTGGCGTGGCATCCTTATCCTGCTTCCAGAGGTGAGCTGCTGCCTCCAGAAACTGCCGCACAGCCCCACGTAGAGTTTGCTGATTACGTCCAGAGCAGCTTGAAGAACTCTGCAGTGCTGTTCACTGCGTGATACAAGCCTACCCACAAACTTGAAGGAGGTCAGCAGGACAGAAAAAATTCCTACTCTGACCAGAGGAGCTTCACATTGTACATTGGATGCCTTTCCGTGGTGTAAGAAGAGGGGTTTGTGCTTATCGCTCTTGAGTTGTTCTTGGACATACCTGGAACCTAAAGCAAAATGAAAGGAAGAGTGGTCAGGCACTGGAACAACTTGCCCAGGGAGGTGATTGAGTCACCATCCCTAGATATTTAAGAAATGTGTAGATTTGGCACTTCAGGGCTTGCTCTAGTGGCAGAGATTGTGGGGTGGGTTTTTTTGTGTGTATGGTTGGACTCGATGACCTCAAAGGTACTTTCCAACCATGAACATCCTATGATTCTATGATTCTATTAAGCAAAGTCCATAGAACTGGATGTGGGTCACGTGAAGTGTCCCACACCCAATGCAAGCAAGTGCAGCAAAGATGAAAGGGAGAAAAAACAAATCTTGGAAGCTTTGTTGGAGAGGAGCGGGGCATAGGAAGAAAGTGTAATGCAAAGTCCTAGAATGGTTTGGGTTCGAAGGGACCTTAAAGATAGCAAATATGTACAGGCAGTGCCCACCAGCAGCTTGAAATAGGCTTCCAGAGAAGTACTTACTTGAACTTGTACTTGTAGCAAATTGGGTGGAATTTGTATTTTCTTCTCCGTTTTCCTGTCTTAATCCCTCTGAAAGAAGATGGCAGTAAGCAGTGACTATCATCACAGTGTGTTTCTGATTAACAGCAAGGGCACAAGGGCACTCTCAAAATAGAAGCAAAGTCGGGATTGTTTTAAATCACAGTGCTGCAGAAGTATTAAAGCAGAAGCCATAATTTTCATGTGTTCAGAAATAAAACGCATGCTACTGTAAACGGTTGTGTACGTTCATCTAGCTGCTACTGCCTGGCATAACCTTTTGCATTAGGTTTCTGTGATTCGTCTTTTCTTTTGTTTCAGAGAGTCGAATGATTCTGGATGCCTTTGCCCAACAATGCAGCCGGGTTCTAAGTCTCTTAAATTGTGGTGGAAAACTACTGGACAACAATCACTCTCAGTCCATGATTTCTTGTATAAAGCAGGAAAACCCAAATTATAGTGAAAGACAAGAGCAATGTCAGCTTGGGAAAATGGTCCATAGTCAGACATCAGACATTCTAGACATAGAGATGCAGTATATGCAAAAGAAACAACAAACCTCAGCCTTTCTGAGAGTTTTTACCGATTCCCTTCAGAACTATTTGCTTTCTGGGAGCTTCCCTTCTCAGAACACCTCATCAGTAAATGATTTTAGCCATTTGGCAGATGTGGATCCGCTTTCAACCTCTCCAGTACACACTTTAGGTGGATGGACATCTCCAGCAACATCTGAATCTCACGGTCACCCATCATCTTCTACACTTCCAGAGGAGGAAGAGGAGGAAGAAGAAGAAGGTTACTGCCCTCGATGTCAAGAGCTAGAGCAGGAGGTAATTTCATTGCAACAAGAAAACGAGGAACTTCGTAGAAAATTGGAGAGCATTCCAGGTAAACAATCCCCTGCCATATAATATTGTCTGTCAGTGATAAAATCAGTTTGGGTAATAGTTTGGTTTAAGTTCTAGTTGTCTTTTAAGGTTGTAGTCATAGTAATCAAGCATTGGACTTTGTCTCCATCCAAAATCCCTATAATTGTGCCTGCTGGAAAATTACCTGCTGATGCTCATCCATACGAATCGTGAGTCCTACACTAGTGATCTGTGTTCAGGATGGAATGTACTTGAAATCCCAAATTCCAAACACCAGGTGATTTGTCATGGTAATTTCAAACCTGTGCTTTTATGCCTAATTATCTGTATTGTTCTTTAAGTGATGTTGTAGCTTATAAACCTAATTCCCTTTAGGAGCTCCTTTTTTGGTTACTTACAGGAACTATTCAAAGTTATGTCCATACTTTTAACCAAAATAGATTTTGCTTTTACCTTGAACAGTATCCTTTCAATTGCTGTTAGCTCAGTGAGAAGCATAAATACATCTCCTCATATTCGTCTTCAGATAATACCTGAAAAAAATGCTGGCAACAAGTTCTCCAGTTCAGCAATACCAGGCTGCCACTGGAGGAGAGAAAGCAGACAGAAAAAACCCATCTAATAGGAACCGTCTCTGTGGAAAACTTCTTTTGCCCCTTTAAACTTAGGACTTCTCACTGTTAAGGTGCACTGACAGACTTGAAGAGTGGTATTGGATGAGGACAAAGAATCTTGGACCCATGTCCTCTGAGATTTAAGCATAGGCAAAAATGCAGCTCAAATAATAACACTAAAAGCAAACTGTAATTTAGCAAGGAAGTAAGTATGCAGCATGCTTCTGATACATCTATAAATGCTAGGGAGCTGCACCTTTGCTAGCTAAAGTTTGAGGTGCTTGGGGTAGATCTATGCAAAGTTGTCTGAACTAATCCCTAAATGGCAGAAAAGCCCTTTAGCACGGACTGCAAGAGAAGAAATACTCCAAAGCTGCTAAGTGTGCAGAAGGGAAGAAGGCAGCAACCAACCACTGTCCAAATACATGTCTGCAGTTGCAAAATCTGAGCAAGAAGCCAGCAGTAGCCTTCGTCATTCTCCCCAGCTATCAGTGATGTGTTATGAATTTTGTACTACATCGTGGTTTTCCCTTGTGCCCTGGTCCCTAGGTGGTACCAGCAAATCCCATAACTAACGTTGTTCAGCGCCGAGAAAACCCAGAGTTTAGAATACTTCCCCCATCCCTCCCAAGATCTAAAGTCACCGTAGCTGGAACGCTCTCACTGGATTCAGTAGTGGCTTGTTCATCACATGGAGACGCTGTGTCACAAAGGGAATCGTGTGGACTTTACTCCTGTTGGTCTGGCTTCAGAAGCATAAGACCAAAAATGATCATTAGGGACTATAATCTGACATACAGCTTTCATTCAGTCCCCTGTATTGAACTTAGTGATCTTTGTGACGTTGACTAAAGCATAACTTACATTTGACTCAATACCTCAGAAGGCCTCCAGTCCTGAGTGGGAAACACTGAGAAGCAGCGTCTCAGCCTCTTTACTTGATACTTGACTCCAGTGGATAATTACATTGGTGAAAATGTGTGCCGAATTCTGTGCATGACTGTCTGAAACCAGCTTCTAGCCATTGACTTTTATGCTTTGCTTTAGTAAGTGAGTGCTGTAGAGGACTTGGTACATTTTCTGGATGAAGGTACTTACAGATTGAAAGCTGACTTAATTTCCATCTTAGATAAACAAAGAAAATAGAGCCTTTTAAAACTCCCCAAATTACTTGAGTCCTTTATAGTTCTTTTCTGTCCTGTGCTCATTTCTTTTAAATTTGGGCACTGGCAGTATGTGCAACATGTTCCTGTCCGCACGAGCGAAGGTGAATAGTCTCTTTGTTCCCACCCTCGGTTGCCCTGGTCATTTGGCCATCGGTGGTGCAGCTGAGCTTCTCATTCTATGCACATTTCTTCCTGGACATGCATAGGTTGTATTTGTCTGTGTTCATTTACTGTGATCCGGAATGCTTTGGCTGCCCTGTTTGCCTACTATTTGCTGGTTCACCAATTTCTTTATCGTCCAGATGATTTTTTAAATTTTTTTCTAAATTAACTTTGTGATTCTGGTTAGAAATGTTGAATGGTATTGAGGCTGCTGACAGTCTGTCAAGCTGAAGACATATCTATTCATGATGATTCCCCCTGATGTCAAGTATGATGATTCCCCCAAGATGACAAGTACTTGAGATGGTGGTAGCAGGTTCTTAATCCGCGTATGCTGTAATCTACTGATGTTGCGTGTTGCTGCTCTTTGCGGTTGGATAACTCATGGTAGTACCTTAAATGCCCTTCAGGAGTCTGCGTATGTTACATCTGTTCAGCACAACTTTGTCAAGCGAACCTATAATCTTATCAAAGAGTGACAGTCAGGTTAGTCTGACAAGATCCACTTTCCATAAGACCATTTTGACTGGCGTTAATTGTATTCATATTCTTTAGTTCTTAGGCAGTTGAATCCCGTTGTGATGGCCTGTATTTTGCTTGGATTAATGCTGGGCTAAACAGCTAGTATTTACCTGGGTCATCACGTTTACCCTTCATCTCCCTTTAAAAGAGAGATAAACATACATAAACATAGTCCTTTTTCACCTCCTCAGGAGTAATGAAACACCTTGTCAGAGGTGTATCAAAGGAAGCGGGCAAACATAAAATAAATGTGCAAGGGCATATGACTTCATCACCCAACGTAAAGTCATCATCAAAGGCATCTGCTGCTGCCTGGGTGAGGGATGCAGATAGGCCTAAAGTGACCTGGGTGTCCGGGGGAGGTGTTAAGAGCCACAGAAGGTGCCCTCTGATTCTGGTACGTGGCAGGACAGAGGTCTGAGCTCCCTGGGCAGCCCCACAGCCACTACTGAGCAAGGTTATTCGAAAGTCAGCTAAAGGTGATGCCTGCTTATTTTTGTCTCCAGTGCCAATTTTGCTCTAGTTAGCTTCTGCTGGCAAAGAAGCCAGCAGAAATTTCTGTGGGATTTGAAACACCTAAATCTGTATGTAAACAGGTGCCATGCTCATTCTCTGAGCAGGTTTTTTTTTTACTGATGAAGATGCAGTTTGCCTCAGGAGGGGGTCAGAAAGCCCTCTGCGGAGCGTTTCAGTGGTGTTTGCCACCATCTATCACATCAGAGTCATCTCGGAGCACAAACTTTTTTCCCTGTGCACTCATACATCTCACGCTGGGCATCCCAACAGGCCAGGCAAGGCGATGGGTGCAGCGGAGAAGCCACTGTGGAGGCAGCTAGCTGAGCGTGGAGGCTGCCGTACTACCCCATCAGTCATAGAATCACAGAGTTGTTTGGGTTGGAGGGGACCTTGAAGCCCATCCAGTTCCAACCCCCCTGCCCTGGGCAGGGACACCTCCCACTAGACCAGGCTGCTCAAAGCCCCATCCAGCCTGGCCTTGAACACTTCCAGGGATGGGGCATCCACAACTTCCCTGGGCAACCTGTTCCAGTGCCTCACCACCTTCACAGTAAAGAATTTCTTCCTAATACCTAATCTAAATCTACCCTCTTTCATTTTAAAACCATTACCCCTCGTCCTATTGCTACACACCGTGATAGAGTCCCTCCCCACCTTTCCTGTAGGCTCCCTTTAGGGTCGAGCTGCTCTAAGAGCAGGGGTTTGTTTGATGTAGTGGTTTTCCTTCTCATCCTGGAGTCGATGAGGCTGGCAGGGGACCCTGTGGGACAGGGGGAGGCGAGCACCCTGCCCTCCCCGCGGGTGCTGAGGCTCCCACTAGCAGCCCTGTCAATGGAAGATGAAAGCGCCAGCCCCTCCCTTCTGCTCTGTAACCGTCTATGAATCATTTTATCCTTTTCCTGAAATACTCTGCATTTGTTGGCGTTTTTTTTTTTTTAGTTTCCATATGCAAAAGCCCTTTTAAAATCCATGAGAGTTTGCAGGCTAAAAATAGTTACGGCTGTACGTCTTTGCCTGTAGCTCTGCAAAGCACCATTTGCATGGCTTACAAAGAGACTACCGGGAAGATGACTGTTTTCTCAGCAGATGTAAAGGCAACAACTTTTTTTTTCTTTTATTTTTTTTTTTAATATGACACAAAACATATCCTCCTGTAGCTTTTGGACACAGAAAATAAGATTTTTCCACTTTCAGGACTCTGCCCTGTTGCTGTAGAAGCCCTCCAGTCCTGAAGGATCTCTTTGCCCATAGCCCAGCATCACTCTTTGGTAGGTCACCGCTGGAGAAAAGCGATTACATGGGTGATCTATTGCGTTATGTTTTGGACGTTGGGTTGGGTTTTTTCTCAAAAAATACCCATTTTATTTGACTGAAAGAATACTTAAATTTATGTGAAATCTTAATTGTTTCAGCTATGGAATAAATAAGGTTAAATTACTATTTCAGTGCTTTGGGTTTGGAGCAATGTGACATCTTGCCAAGTGTGCAGTTTTTCCCAGTAGTTTTGTTTTTTAGGCAAAAACATTAACTGAACATTTTCAGTTCAGCTGAATAACAGGAGAAATATTTTTGTTCAGTGTATTATTTTGTCTTGTTTTCAAAAATACTTAAAGATTAGGTAATTCCTGGAAGGCGTTTGGCAAACTTGTCATTGGCTCCTTAAGGTTTTGACACCATCAAGAACAGCACAAAATGATCCATCTATATGAAGAGGAAAACGTCTCCTAATCTCTTTCCTCTGTATAAAAATTACTAGGGCTGTGACACATTCCCAATAGTAAAATTAAAGACTTATTTGTGAGACAGAGTGTAAGACCTAGATTTAAACCCTCTAATATATAAGGATATTAAGCAGTTCACCTTCACTATTGTCAGCAGGATTTTCCCACAGCTTTGAGTCTAAAAGGGAGAAAATATTTCCAGGTGGTTAAAGCAAAGGCCAGTAGCCCTGAGTGAGGGTTGGGTTTGCCTTCGGGTGCTCCAAGCTTTGCTGCACGGTTTTGGGCTAACCAGCCTGAAAGTGGTGAAAAGGTACAAATAAGTTAGATGAAGCAGTGTGTGATAAATACAGTGATTATTCCTACCTTGTTGGCTGGGCAGCGGAAAATACTCTAGCAAACCGCGGGAGAAATGGGGGTGAAAAACCCCCTCAAAGATAGAGAAGTGATCACCTACAGAGACAACGTTCATGGGGGCTGGAGGTAGCCAAAGCAAAGCGGGATTTGCAGGTAGAGTTAATATCAATGTAATTGAAAAAGTTAGACAAGTTTTCCAGGAGGTTTTGTGTGCCCAAGGCTTGACTCTTTTTCATGACTATATCGGATGATCTAATAAAAGATATTACTTTTCCCTACAAATCCTGTCTCCTTTATACTTTCAGAGCATCGCATTTCCAAAGAGCCTACCACAGCCGCAGCGTAGATAAAGCAGCCATCAAGGGTTATGACGAACACTTTTTCATGTCCTTTTTTTTTTTTTTTGTCCTTTTTCTTGATGTTCACATTTAACCACTTCTTTGGTTTCCCTTGATGTTCTGGATGTTTTGGTCTGATCTCTGGCCTCGTTCCACTGTTCAGCTTCAAAGCGTGAAGCTACTTGGGGAAGAGCAAGCCTCGAGCACGGTCGCCGAGTGTTTGGTACGAGAACCCCTTTGAATTTCCAGCCGGGCTTTGCCTGCAGCTTTGGGGGGGCTGGCTTAGTTTGTTAAACCCGCCTGAGTACAAAAACTTAATGAAACACAGAACTGCGGTGGACCAAGGCTTTATTAAATCTGTTTTCTCCATGCTTCTGGGTAAAAACCCATGAGAATTTGGGGGAGGTCAGGTTTTTTATCAGTGCTTATAAATACTTGAAGGGTGGGTGTCAGGAGGATGGGGCCAGGCTCTTTTCAGTGGTGCCCAGGGACAGGACAAGGGGTAACGGGCACAAACTTGAGCATAGGAAGTTCCACCTAAACATGAGGAGGAACTTCTTTCCCTTGAGGGTGGCAGAGCCCTGGCACAGGCTGCCCAGGGAGGTGGTGAGTCTCCGTCTCTGGAGACATTCAAAACCCGCCTGGATGGGTTCCTGTGCAACCTGCTCTAAGGTGGCCCTGCTCTGGCAGGGGGTTGGACTGGATGATCTCCAGAGGGCCCTTCCAACCCTATGATTCTGTGATTCTATGATTTTTAGCTTAAACTGGGAATAAAGAGCTCTGGTGGGAGTTTTGTGGGGACCTGTGGTTCGGCCTGGTGAGGCTGAACACCCCCAGGAGTTTTCGGTCTTGACTTTGAGGGTCAGCACTTGGCATTTTAGCGACACAAACTGCTGTTCCTGCTCACCGAGGGCTCCTTGGTTTCCCCGTTAGTTATCAGCAGTATAAACATGTAGAGAAGAAGAGGTACCTTCTATTTAAGTAGAAGGAAAATGAGGGAACACAGACAAAATAAAAGCCACAGGAGCACATGGCAGCATCGCTTAAATGAGAGATGCACAGCTGCCTTGTTTGGTTTCTTCTCTTCTGTTCTTCAGGCAGAGGTTGACTTCCCAGAGACGTGTGGAAGGGGCACGTTCTTCTTTCTGGAGGAAATATTTGTGCAAAAGAAAATTAAAAGAAATACAACAGCCTTTCAAATGCGAATTAACAGAAGTAAAATGGTTTTCCACTCCACCTGGAAAGCACAAGCCAAGAGGGATTTTAAAAGTAACCGGATATTTACTGTCATTTTTTCTCCCTCCCCTGCTTTTGGCAGGCGTGTAGGTCAGTTTAGCCAGTCTTTAACACCCTTCTGCCTGTAATGTTGATTCTTCCAGTGGTGGTTTTATTTTACCACCAAACTGCAAACATCCAAATTTGTTGAGTCTTGAGCACCCACATCAGTTCCTCTTTGCTGACCCCATCTCTCCTTGCCCCTCACTCTTTTTCCATCTGATCGCACCCCAACAACTTGTCATCACGCCCCATCCAAGCGGCTTTCACTGGTTTTCGGATTATTGAAATAAAGGAGCGTATGAGCTAAAATGATCCAAGTCGCATTATTCTGCACACTTGTCCAAGTTTCAGGCAGAGGAGGCATCTCCATTAATGTTATAAGAAATTCACACTGCTGTCTAGTTCGTCAGCAGGATCCCTGCCATTTGTTACATCTTCCTGACAGTCCAGCATCAATTTAGAAGTGCCCTGCAATGAACTCGAGTGAAAAATCGCTCAAGGTCAAGCAAAGGAGAGGACGCGTTGCGATGCTGAGCCAGTCTTAACTAACAGCTGCCGGTCTGAGCAGGGTGGATGTAGATGTACAACCTTCCCAGTTCTCCTCCTCGCTGGCCAGTGAGAAGGAAATGGTCTTGAGTGCTAAGGGGTTCATCTTCTGTGCAAAACAGCAGGAGGAATGCTAGCCAGTGGCGGCTACAGAGCATAAAATCTCATTAATGAACAGAATAACCAGATTTCTTACTGTCTGCTTCTGGGGCTGAGGCCGCTGCGGGGAGACACATGGCCAAGCGTGAGCCATCCCTTCTCACAAGGGCTGTCTGATGCTGCGGAAGAGGTTGGAGTTATACCTTATTTACGCTAGAGATATGCCTTATTTACAGCAAGCCCAAGTATCTCTTCACAGCTCTGTGCTTTGCTAATATAACCAGCCCTGGGGTGCGTTAACACTGGAGGCCACATTTTGGGGAGGATGAATGAGAGTCCTCATTTTGACATATACCAATACAAGCGATTGTGACCCAATAATACTTATAATCAGCAAAAACCCAGCCCAAAGCAATAATAGAGATGTTCTTGGCACTTTGTAAAAAGTTGAAAGTGATTACCAGAGTCAAAGGTTAAAAAAAAAAAAAAAAGAAAAAAAGAATGTGTGATAATTGGGAAACATTAAAAGCATGCTGTTGAAGGCCCCAAAAGACTATCTAGGAGGAAAAGTTTCATGCTGGTTACAGAAACAACCAGCTTAGGGGGAAAGCAAAGGGACAGTTAGAAACATAACAGAAGGAGTAGAGGGGAAGTTGATGGTGATGAGTAAAAAGCAGAGATTAGTATCAGTAGAAAATTAATAATTAAAATTGTACCTGGAGCACTCTGTGGAGGCAGAATTCTTTCCCTGGCAAATTAAAGGAAAAATACTGAGTCCTAATAACAGTATCATTAGCAGATGGAAATAGTATGTTTTGTCAATCTTATGGAACTGCTCATTGAGTGTTTCTGTTCTGGTATTTGTGAAGAGTGAAATGATGCAATCGCACCAATATGAAGATAATGGTTAGCAGGTAGAGGTACTTCCCATTTCCACCGTAACTCTGGGTGTTCACTTGTGTTCGGTAGCGGCATCAGGTGGGACTGCGACCTCAGCTGTCTGCTGCAGCTCCCTCCCAGTGTCGGGGGCAACTGACGAGCTTGTTAGGCAGGACCAGAATTGCTGGACTTTTTAGAAATGACAAAGAGGTGCTGATCGCAGCGCGGGTTGTTAGACAGCGTGGTTCAACAGCAGAGTCAGGAGTCCCTGTTTCAGCGAGTGGCATCACCGGGAGAGCCGCTGGGAGCAGTATCTGCTTGGGCACACCAGCTTTCCATCCCTGAGTGCACATCAACTTATTACCAAAAGCGTTAGGCAGCTGCTACCAAATCATGAGATTTGGGCAACTCAATTCAGGAGCTAAAACAAAAACGAAGGTGGAGAAAAAAGACTCTGACTATGTTTTTCTTTATGCTTTGGAGTATTTGTGATGGTCCAGAAGACTGAAGGATGCAAATACTGTATGATTTTTCCTTTTGTAAAGGACACATGAGATGTCCTGGATGATTGTAGGCTCGTTGGCCTGATACTGAGCCCAGGCAAGCTAGGTGCACAGCTGATGCCAGCTTCAATTAATAGAGGACTAAAAGAGAATAATGGAGTTAGTACCAGGCAACGTCTTGCCAAATTACGGTTTTGATGAGATGAAAAGTTTGGTTGATGAGGATATTGCAGATATTCAGGGTGTTATGTAACATTATATTACAGAGAGTGATTTAAAAAATGCAAATATATTTGTATTCCGGAAATTGCCATGATGCAGCTGAGTTTTTGGAGGGATTCCTTCAGAAATTCTTCACAGCCTGTATTTCGAATACTTTCATCGGTGGAAGAAAGCACAGTCATTGCTCACAGCTTGCAGGCGGCACACAGGCAGCCGTGGGTGAGGAAGGTGAGAGAAGACGTACTTGGCCGAACAGGGTGCAGCATCACCGTGTGTTGAGGCACCGAGAACACTGGCTCAACTTGGTTTCAGCCACTGGGAAACAGACACTGAGACAGGCTTTTGGGGGACATGGTGGCTTTATGGCTGATTATTGCTGCACAGCATCCCAAAAGGGCTGGCGTGGTCTTTGAATGACATGCAGACACATAGGTGGGTGTAGGGACTCTACTGGCCTGAGCCCATCTTCTTGGGAGGGTCAGTGTTGAGCTCTGAGAAGAGAAGACGAAGTTGCTTCACCACTAACTATAAGTGCGTAACAAGTGACAAGCATTACCATTTCTTTTCCACAGATTTTATAAAACCCAATGAAAGGAAAAGAAAATTCAGACTTGGAGGAAGGTGTAGGTTTATGAGGGTGAAATGGCACACGCTGTAACAACGAGCCAAGGGTGGGAACTGCATGGCTGGGGGGTGAGGACTTGTGTTGTGCCGTGTTTTACCCACTGACGCTGTCGGGTGCAAGGAGGATTTAGTCTGGGGAGTTGCTGTGCTGCGCGGCCGGTCAGACTGAGACATCACAGCCCGGCTTTTGTCATCGGCACAGCCAGTGGCCACCATGCCATTCAACTATTTATTAGGAATTGGGATACTCTGCAGAGAAAGCTGTGACAAGCTATGCTGAAGCAGCGCTTGTTCCAGCTTAGAGATGCCTGGAATAACAACGAGGTCTTATAACTTGGATCAATACACAATGAAGACCTGCCACGCGTGTGCTGCTTAGTCACTGCTTAGCATCTCAGCCAGACCAGCCTTCCCCGGCCCACCAGGTCCCCCATTGCACCTCCTCCTCCTCCTCCTCCTCGCCACTCAGCTCCCGCACAGGTCTTGCTCCCCTGCTCGCTCACTGCAGGCCAGGTTACTTCGCTGCTTCCAGGGTCTTTTCTGAGTCGCTGGCACTTCCAGAAAGCGAAGACTGTCAAAACTTCTCGGGAAACAACGGGCAGGAAAATTCCGTCCGTCCCGCAGGCTTTCTACTAAACCATAACAAGCAAGTTTTATTCCAACATTAGCGTCTTTCCCGTTGGTTACAGTAGGCACAGGTCCCTGTTGGTGATGTTGGTGATAGTGGATACGCGCATAAGCGTGCAGAGAATCGGCTCTCAGGGTTGTGATCTTGTTAACTCTCTAGTCTCTCACGTCAAAGTCAAAGAAATACAAAATAAACAAGCTAGTAGGTTTAAATGATTATTCGGCCTCACAGCTGGGAGCCGCAGGCTCTTACGAAGGTACGTTTGCTGCAGGATTCGGAGGAAAGGGTTCCTCCTACCTCTCGGCAAAGAGAATATTTGCAGAGCCATAAGAGGGACACAGAAGCAAAACCGAAGCTTTGACTGTCAGCCTCATCCTTCCCTCTTTGTGGCTTCCTTGAGGCTTCAGTTAATCCGGCGGCTCAAAAAGCCTGGCTGTGCAAGTTGCATCTGGTGTTTGAAAGGCTGCGGTTAATTTGTACCCGCAGCAAACAGGGTGATGTATGATGGCTTTACAAGTCAAAAGCTCTCAGAATCCTCCAGTCTCTGAAATTATGACAAAAATCATACAATTTTGTGCTTGGAACATTACTGCTTTTATGAAGACGGAAGTATTTATAAGCGTCAGCTAGCTTTTAGTACTGGTAATATTTCTCACCACTAATGAGAAAGCCTTTCATCAGCAGAACACAGTTAAAGCAGAGCTGTACTTCATGTGCTGGGGACACAACGAGTTAAAGTTTCCTGTTGTCTTCTCGCTTGTGCCCCATCCTTTTGGAAGAACGTAGGTAAATACATCTTTGGACAGCCTGCAGTGCAATTCCTTACCGTGGGTACAATACCATCCTGCTGTGAGATCCACGCCTAAAAATTAGAGGATTTTTTGACACATTATATTGTTTGTTCCCTTTCAGGCCCAATGTTGTTCCAGATAATTACAGGTAATAATACCAAGTATGACTGAGAGCCATCAGGTCACCATCAGGAGCTTTTGCTAATGGAGATAACCAGAAAAGCAAGTGCAAACTTCACAGGCTTTTCTGAGCCCAGCATCGTGGGGACCAAAGGAGTCTAAAGCTCCCAGGTACCGCTGGTGCTTCAGCAGCCGTGTCCTTGGTGAGCCTGCTAAATAAAAAGTGACCCATTTAGGCAGGGCAGGAAAGGGATACTTCACAAGGAGCGCTGATCTCCCAGGCATCACTCAACTCTCCTCCAAGAATCGGGCATATTTTCTTCCAGGCGGTAGCACAATCGCTCGTCATAGCACAATCCCCCATCGTAGCCTCTTCTGTCCTTGCTGTCAGCTCGGGGAGATCCAGGATCTCACAGGAGACACAGGTTACCTGCGGTAACTCCCACCTGGGTGGGAGGTGTTGCTGACCTTGTCGGAGGGCTTCTGACGCTTCCCCAGGGCAATGAGCCTTCTTCATCCTTGCGCCTCATTCTTGGACTCCTGCTTAATCAGCAGAGTAACCTGTGCACGGGCCTTCCTGGTTTCATCTTCCTTTTGGACATGCCAGACAGCAAACACACAGAGTGTCAGAAAAGGGTCTCAAAATACAATCTTACCCTTCAGCCCATCCACGTGGGGAAAAAAAAATAATCATTTCCTTTTCCCCCATATGCTTTTTTGTATATAAAAATGGGGGGAAAATCCAAATCCTTCTTTTGCCACAGCTTCTTATGAATATCCAGTGTACTAAAACGTTACCTGTGGTGGTTATTCTCCTTTATTCCAAGTAAAAAACTTGCATCGATTTTTTTGATTACTACTATATGCTAAATTCACAGCTCTCATTACAGAAGATGTTGGTGGGACTGTTAAACTTGACTGCCCTTCCGACTTTTTCAGAATTGAAAACATCTTCTGAAACTACCCGATGATGCTTAAAAGTGCTTTTTTTCCTACCAAAAAAAAGGCATGCAGGCTCTCCTGGTGTGTCAGTGTCCCCGTGTAGCAGGTATGCTACCGAGACACTGCCCTGGTCTAGTAGTGATGTCACTGGAGAAATAAAGCAGGTACAAATCACCTGAAATGCTGATTTTTGCCAAACGCCTAACCTCCTATGGCAAAGTATGATATATCAAGTGAAACAGGAGTAAATACACCGATGGGTCATCTCTAGGGAGAAGGAATTTATTATTCATATCAGGCACTTTGCATGGCTTCTGCCTGCGGACTGCTGGATAGAACACCGCTCAGCCCTTAGGAGAGTCTCTGTTTGGAACGGAGTAAAGGTGTTTTGCACCCTGGTCTGGCCTAGACAGGGCCAGAGTTGCTGCGCAGTGTGAATGCCCAGGGAAGAGCCCTAAATACCTGCAAATCCTACCTCGAGACATTCTCAGCGATTTCGGTGCTCGCTTTCAGATTGCCAGCTTAAGACAAAGCCCCAAACACTGCATTTTTCCAGGTGCACAGGCTGAATGCCAAGAATTAATCAAAAAAAANAAAAAAAAAAAAGAAAAACACTGAAATATTTTTTTCTGGATTTTTAGCTGAAGCTAAGATTATCTTTGAATATTTTACAAAAAAACCCAAACATACAAAATGAGAGCGTGATAAGGTACCTTAAAAACAATGCTTATTTGTCAGTCGTAACGTTGGGTTAATATCTGTTTAATTCTCCTACGGTGTTTTGTGCTCAGGAGAAAAGCACTGTATCTCAAAAATACTCCAGAGTTAATCAGGGATGTGGCAGCATCTGCTTAAGAGAGACCCGTAATTGAATCATCCCTAATTAACCTATCACCTCAGCAGAAGGGAATGGGATGTTGGTACCACTGCTGAAATGGATGAGAGTGATGGGTATGGAAAGGGGGGAGGATGAGGGGAAAAGAAAGAAAGCAATTTGCCTAACATCTAGTTTCATAACAAATTTGGGAGGAGGGAGGGAAAAGAAATTAAAGCATATGAATCATTAAATCTCTTCAGTATAGTTAATCAGTCTGTAGTTTTAAAAAAATTTGAGCATATTTACATGTTAATCAATGCATGATTTAGGTCCAAGAAATGTTTTCTCCTTTGTATGGTTTGGGCTGTTTACAGTGTTTACAGATTTTTTTTTTAATTATTACTGCTGACCTAATTTGTATTTGTAATAATTATAATTTCAAACTAGGAAAAAGCCCTTTGAAAACTGGCAGGCAGAAAATAAAAGCCATGTCAGAGATCTCAGCATAGGAAATACAACATCCGTCGTATATTTGTTGAATGAAATGACTGCACAAATCAAAATGAGAACTATTCCCTATTTGAAATAAATCTCACAGATGTACAAAACAGATCCTGAAGAACACTGCTTGATTTAACTTGGTGTTATATTTTGTGCTAGACAGCTAATGTACGGTAATTGCGATTTGTTTCATGCAGTGCCCTGCCAGACTGTTTTAGATTATTTGAAGACTGTACTTCAGCATCACAACCAGCTCATGGTGCCGCAGCCGACAGACCATCCGACTGAGGTAGGGTATGGTGAAGCCAAGCCGCGTCTCTTGTGCTTGACAATTCATTGAGAACATCTGGGCAAATCAGCGGGCACTGGAAGAGTATATTTAGTAGTAAAAATATGTAAAACCTATTGTTAAGCTGTTATTCTTGGGTACGGTAATGCCCAAAATGGAGGAAACGTCACTAGTGTCATAGAATCATAGAATGTGTTGGGTTGGAAGGGACCTTTAAAGGCCATCCAGTCCAACCCCAAAGCAATGAGCAGGGACATCTTCAACTAGATCAGGTTGCTCAGAGCCTCATCCAGCCTGGCCTTGAGTGTTTCCAGGTGTCGTTGTTTTGGCCAAATTGGCTAATGGCCGGCAACAGATGCTCCCCCCTCCAGGCTCTTGTGCACAGAGAGGAGGAGGAGAGAGAAAGAGAGATTTAGGAGTTTAGAGAAACTAAACTACTTTAATGAAATTAATAAGATAAAAGGAAAATAATTAAATAGGTACAGTGTATACAAAACCATATTAAGCTCCTGGATGATGTCACTGGCTGGCACTGGGGAAGTCCCAGGCTGCACTCAGCGACAGGTGGGAACTGGGTGCACAGCTGGGGTCAGGAACACGTGGATGGGGATCACAGGCAGACGAACAGACGGGGTCCTCATCGGATGTCAGCCACTGAAGGAAGAGAGCTGACCCTTTGATCCCTCAGCTTTTATACTGAGCATGGGGCAGATGTGACGGAATACCCTGTTGCTCGATTTTGGGTCACCTGTCCTGTCCGCTCCTCCCTGCAGGTAGGACCCCTCTACGCTTTTCCACTTCTGACCCTCTAACAGGGCAAATAACTAAATTAGCTGACCTTGGTTGTTACAGCAATAAGTATAAGCAAAAGCCTAGCTGCATACCATTCCTTGGCACAAACTGTCTTATCACTCTGAAGGAACTGCGTTAGACACAACACACTGTTAATTTCAGAGAGTTAGAAGAGGCCCAGCTAAGAAATAAGATTACTGAACAGAAAGTTGGTTCTGCTTTACCTCAAACCAGGGTACCAGGGATGGGGCATCTACCACCTCTCTGGGCAACCTGGGCCAGTGTTTCACCACTCTCATTGTAAAAAATTACTTCCTTATGCCTAGTCTGGATCTACCTTCTTTCACTTTAAAACCATTACTGCTTGCCCTATCGCAACAGGCCCTGGTGAAAAGTTTTAATCTAGGATGCCGTTGCTGAGCAGCGCGTAACTCCCCCCATTGGCACCAGCTGTGCTTGCCTTGGGTAATTTTCCTCTCACTTTTCCTCGAAACCGTCACTTTCCTGGGTAGCCCTGAGGCTAGGGCTCGCCTGGTGACACCGGTAGCTGGGTGACTGACGGTGGCCCCCGGTGCACTGGGGCTGCAGCCCCTGTTGGGGGGTACCGACACGCCGCGTGTGCGGATGCGGGCAGGCATGGCTGTACGGTTCCTGGAGCTCTAAGCAGCCCCGAGGTGGTTAACGCTAAAATAGACGTTTCCTTCATTTTGCAGGCAGACCCAAATATAGACTTCTGCAGGTCTTTGGAGTGCTCTTGCTTCTCCGAGAGCATCCCAAACAAAATATGGAGTGTTGACAATTTTATACTTGATACGGAGTTTGGGGATTTTTGTAATTATCTTCTGTTTAAAAGTGCTGCAGTGAAAAAGCAGGAAGTTATAAGTCCTCCCCTTCTCTAGAAGGTAGATGTACAGATTTATCTATCAGCTGTAGTGTAATTCACGTTAATTTTGCTCCAGTGTGTTTCTATCCAGGCTTGTAAAAATGCCTCAAATTAAGTGAGTTTGTTGAGACTTTTCTAGTTTAGACTGCCTGTAATTGAGGCTCTTGCTAGGCGTGTTTTCATATATGTAGTGTAAGCGTGTCACTACCCATTATTTACGGGAACAAAATCAGAAGGGGGAAACCTTAGGTCTAGTCTGACCTCCCTTGGCACATAAATGGTCTGTAACGCACACCTCACATAGTCCAACTTACCCCAGGTTCACTGGAAGGTGCTTTGCAGCAGTTCGGGTGGGCATCACTTTGCTCCTCCATTTCGTTTTACAAATTGATATATATATATATATACACGCTTATATATAGCATTAGCTGTTATCACTCAAATATATCCCAGGGACTCATTTTCCTGGTTTTAATGCTGTTTTGCTTAACTAAAATTTTCAGGCAGTGTAAAAACTGAGGCTGTTCTGTAACGTCCCACGTGGAGTAGCTTGTCATGATGTGACAGAATTTTTTATTCAATTAAACGCATAGATGCTAATCTTTTATTCATAAGCTTAATCATGTACAAATACAAGCATGAACGCATTTGTACTTTGCTTCTTCCTTCAGGGTTTGCTTATTTCATTTCTGGAAGGTTTTCTGTTTGTTTTAGTTTAATGACTGCTGGACACACCAAAGCGCATCATACATTTACCGAGAATCTTTTGCCCAGAAGTGCTTTACTTTCAGAGGAAGTAATGAAAGTGTATCTGGAGCAGGATAGGAGCATAACACTATCTCATGCTTTTGGAGAAGAACAAGGAAAAATATCCTAAGTTTCAGGGGGGATAAGAGAGAAGTATAATAAAATCGGAGCTGAGGAAATTACGCAAAATGTATTGCCTTCTCCTCAGTTAATAGCAATGTGGGCTCTCATGAAATTTAGATGTTGGGCTTTTCTGCACCCTATTTCCATGGGTGCAATGCATTTAAAGACAGAGCTAGCCTTTAGGATAGCTTGCTACTTAGCAAAGCCAGGTGTGAGCATCCGTCCCTAACACACAGGAGCGAGCCTGGAGCCTTACCCTGTGCCATTGCTGGCTCGCATTGCATTGCTCCTGCCTGCCGGGGCTCCAAAGCAAGGCAGTGCCTACAGAGTTAGCTGCAGCTTGTACCTCGCACTGGTATCAGTAAGAAAAGTCCTTGCTTCACTACAGGTTTGTTGGTTTGTGTTTTTTTTAAATAGGGAAAAAAGTAGGTTTCGGGAATCTGGGGTAGGAAAATAATTAGCTTTACAGAAAAAGGGGTGCTTGAGCTAGCTACTGAAAAATAAATCAGTGCCAGCGTGGGGATCAGATGGTTCTGTGTATCACCTCTGTGATGGGACAAGCCAAGGAAATACTAGTGTCAGCTCCCACCGAGATGGAGTGGTCACAGTTGCTTCAGCGTGAGACCATCACACCCCCAAAGAGCTTCCCCTGCTGCCTCCCTGCTCTTCCTCCTTCCCCGGCCCCCTCACCACGTGGGCAGAGGACAGGGAGCTGGGCTGGATGGAGCCGTTCTTTCCACGGCAAAGCCGTATTACTGGCTTCCCAGGGGAGCGTGTATCTGGCAAAAATGAAAGGAGCTTCTTGCATCATGAGTGGAGGGGGAGGAGTTGACCCTGGCCCTTTTGCCGTGGTGGGAGCAGACAAGTGAAGTCCAAAGGGAAAGTCTCAGATTATAGACAGAGTTGGACTAGAGGTGAAGGGTCTTTTTCTTTGGCATTAGAAACTTGGATTTACAAGCTAAAGGGCTGAGATGTTTCGGGGGAAGGATAGGAGCCCATCAGACAGCCAAGGCCCATCCCCTCCGTTATATTTTGGCCTCCTTTGCAGAGTTTTGGAGTTGCCTGTAGCTGCCTTTGCCAGCAGTTTGCACCAAGCCAGCTCGGTTTGCACCGAGGCAAACAAGCAGCAGAGTCGCACGGGCTCAGCGCCCAGTGATGCTAACCCCCCTGCCCCCGGGAGGTGGTGGTACTCTAAATTATACAAACAGATTCTCCAAGGACCCTCCCTCCTCATGATCTTTGCTAAATTCAACCTTCCACATATTTATCAAACTTGCAAAAACATTAAAAAAAAAAAAAGGAAACGAGGAAAAAGGTCAAACGTGCTCCCAAGCTGTCTCCCAGGATGCTCTAATAAATATATGAAAGGAGGCAAGGGTAGGGCTTAAAATAGTTTTATCAAAGACCAGGAAGCGAGGAGGAGAAATCTGCAACAGTGTCAGCGTAAAGGTGGTTGCCTCCATTGAGCATCAGACCCTTGTTTTGCTCGTTCATTGTGAGCTCCTGTCAAAGTGAGGGGCTATACGAAGCTTGGACTAATTAAGCCCTCAGATTTATGTGTTTTCCTAAAGAGGTGGAGCTGTAAAAGTGAATGAATCTCTAGGAGGGTGTGGGTTAGGAGTTGGGATTTTTGTGTACTTCAGTTATTTCAGGTATATTAACAGCCACATCTTCTGTTAATTGGGTAATCCTGAACTATAGCATTTTAGGGGCAACAAGAGTTAAATACAATTTAGGTACAATTGACTAAAGAGGGCTTATAAATGCGTGTGGATTACAGGAATCCCCATAATTAGTCCCGCAGCATTCATTTAATGTTGGAGTATCGAAGCACACAAATTACAAAGGTTAAAAGCAAAATTTCTTTCCAGCTGACAGGGTGGCATTTCTGCAAAGCTATAATTTGAGTTAATACGGCATTCATTAATAATAATGAAGCTTTTAGTTTTCATAGTGCCTTTATTTATTTTCTTTATATTTTTCACAGTAACATAACTGCTCTGAAGTTTCAGGTGTGTTCTACAGAATTAATAAATTTATTGTAAAAATAGACCAAAAGAATCACTTCTGAAGTAAACTGTCAGCTGTGATGAAGTGATCCATTTGATCACACTCTTCAAAGACCCTTTTTATACATTTTAACAGATTAAGAAGAAAGGTTATACTTAAATAGTACACCCAGTCACTGATTCTTAACTCTTTTTAACCTGCCTGTTAAAGTGGGAATTGTCAATAGCCACCTCTCCAAACGCATTCCTTGTACCTCACCAAATTCGAGTTCTGGAAAATGGAAATGTAATTTTAAAAGTACTCGTCCTCAGTAAGAGCAATTATGCGTTCATTTGGGGAAGTGTTTCGCCATCAGTATCGCGGCTGGTTAAAAAGCGTATTTTTTATTGCAACTGACGTCTTTACTTATGTGCCGTGTAAAATAAGCAATGGAAATATTTCACTTTTTCAGGGGAGCAAGCAGTTGCTGAACAACTACCCTGTCTACATCACTAGTAAACAGTGGGATGAGGCTGTAAATTCCTCCAAGAAAGACGGACGACGGCTCCTTCGCTATCTCATCAGATTTGTTTTCACAACCGATGAGCTTAAGTACTCATGCGGCCTTGGGAAAAGGAAAAGGTCAGTGCAGTCAGGAGAGACAGGTCCTGAAAGACGTCCTCTGGATCCAGTAAAAGTAACATGTCTCAGAGGTACTGCATCTTTTCGCTCAGTGTCCACCATATGTGATCTCATTTCACCACATTGGCTCTGGCTCAGTAGAGGCGTTTGGCTGA
The DNA here is from genome assembly GCA_013400135.1 of Rhinoptilus africanus. NCBI lineage: Eukaryota > Metazoa > Chordata > Aves > Charadriiformes > Glareolidae > Rhinoptilus > Rhinoptilus africanus. Next base: position 37,608 of record VXBO01010712.1, on the reverse strand, counting down.
CAGTTGCAGAACTAGAAGGGGTTTCAGAGGCAGGAGACAAGCAGCCAGAAACCCTACACTTTTTTTTTTTATATACATACATATATATATGTATGTATGTATTATATATGTGTATATATTATTTTTTTGAATGGGAAAAAACAGGGCTGCTTGTTAAGAGAGGAGGCAAATACAAGGGCACATGACACTGATACACTTGAAAAAGCAAAGGAAAATCAGACAATCCTTTTATCCTTTGATAAGAAACCAACAAGTCACTCTTTAACACTGCTCTACAGCAAAATTAACCAAAGGAATATTTATAGTCTAATGTGTAGTAAGCATATGGCGACACAGTGCATCGTTGGAGTCGAAAGCTAACCAAGTTTCAAAATAGGCTTGAACATTTTGTGGGGCCGAGAACATCTACAGGTTGACCAGAAACAAAGTGTATACAAATACCTTGTCAGGGACTCAAAATTCTTGTTTGGAGCACTGACACAACATTGACTGAAAAAGCAAGGGGACCACTCTCCTCCACATTTAGCCTCAACATGAGGAGGAGTTTTGCAAGCATTTCACCATGTCAGAGGGTGAGGATGTTGGACAATACAGGGAAAGAATCTAGATTGAGAAGAATTGTCTATTGTGGCACTTCCTAACTTTGTTTTCCTAATATTGTTAGAAAGGCCCATTACTAGGCTTTATAATGAGACATGCAAAATAAGACTTCTTAAAGCCCAATTAAAAATATGTTTGTGGTATCAGCGTCTGCATTTCATAAATGCACTTGCTTGTCGTTTCTTCAGTTAACTCAATTTATAGTATTTTATGAGCACATACATGAGATACAGGTTGAACTGACTTCAAGAACTAATCAATGCAGTGTGAAAAGCTAAATTTTGGTCAGTCAGCTATAAAAATAATTTTAGTCAGTCAACCAGAGCCCACAGCGGTTATATACATCAGACGGAGCCTCTGCCCATCTAGGGTCAAAGAATTCAACGAGGCCAAGTAGATGTGACTTTTAGTTGGAGTACATTCATGTAACCAGGTAACAAACTCAGATTTTACATGCAAACAAATTAGGCAAAGTTGCTATTTTTTTAAAAGACTCAAACCTGTTAACCTGTTACGTGATGCTCTATCGGACCTTATACTCTATCAGAGCGTAAGAGAAGGGCAAGGCCATTGCACACCGTGCTGCACAGAGGTCAGGAGACACGCTTGGGGTCCCAGAAGTTCTCCTGGAAGCTGAAGGCTGAATATGAGTGTATTAACCACTTACTAAATTACTTTCAGTTTCACCCAATAATTTATGCACAAGCAGAGAGTTAATACCCTTTTCTTCCCCTTTCTTTCCCCTGCCTCCCACCAAGACTGACAGTAGCTCCATCTGTAGATGGACTTTTGCTTATGGCCACTCTCCTTTCTGGGGTCCTGGACGTACAGAACGTGTGGAGGGCTCCCTGCAAGAAAGAGAAAAGCCAATTTCCTAAATTTCCAGAAGCAAGACCAGTTAAGAAAGCAGAGTAGACAGTTCTCCCTTTGGGCTTGCATGTATGGGTAGGAACATGACAACTTTCTCCGGTGGCAAGAGTTAGCCGCTGGCTCCTACCCATCTGCAAGCCAAGGTAACAACCGTCTGAATAATTCTGAGCATGTCCAATTACGCCTTCCCACTACAGCAGGGAGTACAAACTGCTCCTGTCTCTGCGCTCAGAGTAGTTTCAACATCTATGAACATTTTTAATATATTCCTACAGCTGACTGATGTCGGGAACCAGCTTTAAAACAGCCTGGCATGTGTAAATTATAGCATTACTCCTTTACGTGGTAACCATTTCTCTGAGAAAAACACCAGTCTGTGGAGCCCCACGTGAACATAACTAGGTAGGAATTACTGTTGCCTGTGCGGATTTCCAGGGAAATGAATTTAAAACCAAGATAGCTATCACTTTTGCAGACACGCTGCTGGAGGAGCTATGCAAAAAATCATGTCCTAATTGTCCAACAGACGAGGTACCTTGCAGGCACGGGAACTCACGTAAAAGCACAGCGTTTCCTGGTCCCGAGACATGGTGACAGTAATGAAGTTACCTTACGCCACTTATTGTGCTGTTGGCTTGTCAACAGCAGAAAATAGAATTTAAAAGTATCCTGGGACACACAACACTGCGTGAGGGAATAACTAATGCTACAGAATGAATAAGAAGCTCAGTTTCCATATGAGGTGCAGTGTATCCAATATATCTAATAACGTGCCCTCACATTTAAAATGATATTTGGATGTGTCAAAGTCCAAATACACCTATCTGAGCTATGTCTAGCAGTTAAAACTCCGGAATTGGTAAGGCGCTTTCTGCAAGTTTAGCATATTGCATGTCAAAGAATCTGAAAAAGAAATTCTAAAAGATGTAATCATCACATACAAATAGCTGTATGTGGAAGCAGCAGCCACTTAAATAGCCAAATTACATGCGGTACAATTCATTTTCTCCTGCATTGAAAACTATTGCAAGGCTCCTCTAATTAGCCCTCTCACCTCATTTAGCTCTTTCTAAGGCCAATTTCGTCTCAGAAAAATAGGTGTCAGATTCAGGAAGATGGAAAGAGCGGGACTTAAAAGGAAAGATATGCCACAGGAAGGAGCACCAAACCGAAATAACAGTAGTGACGTTTTCAAGCGGGTTGTGGGCTACTGCAGGCTGCAGATGGTGAAGCAGCCAGCAGAGGGAGATCATAAAGATCCACCAGAATAATCACCTTAAGGTATAAATACACAACAGGTTTCAGATGAAATGCATCCCGGTTCAGGTTGACTTTCACGTGTTCTGAACACGCTGAATCACAACCGTCACTTCGAGTTGGTTCTTTTTTTTATTTCCACAGGAAGGGATTTTATCCTTTGCATCACATAATTAGCTCAGGTATCGCAACATACACTGCATGTGGAGAAACACGCCTGTGCAGAAATAAAATTAGGTCCAAGTGGCATTATCATGGCATCCCCCATAAGGCTTTACTTCTGCTTAAGTAGAGCAGTAACGTCCCCTTTCTTATTTCCCATGAGCTTTTGACACCTGGGCGATAGCGGATGCTGCAAAGACAAGTTATTTTTTTATCCTTGCGTGTTTTCCCGCAGAGTTCATTAGGATGCATTGTACTTCCAACCCGGACTGGTGGATGCCATCCGAAGAGCAAATAAACAAGGTATTCAGCGACGCGGTGGGACACGCTCGTCAAGGGCGCGCGGTGGGGACTTTCCTTCACAACGGGAACTCGTATTACGAAGGGACTGACCATCCAGGATCACAGGATGAAGTCTTCAATAGAGGTATGCAAGACGGATCTGGCGATTGATGGCAGTGAGAGGAACCTCATGCAACAGTAGCAACCACTTAATTTAGGAGAGACTATTTGTTAAACATACTTATCCTGCTGTCATTTAAGAGTCCAAAGCATGTTTGAAAACACACTGCGTACATTTCGGCTTCTCCATCCTACCATGTCCCAGTTAACGGAAAGAAATCCGTTTCAAGACCTGCTCTATGGGACTTCTCAGTGCCTATTATTTGCAAATCCTTCATAGCACCCTTAAAGGGAAATTGCAGTTCATTTCATCTAGTTCTAGAGGAAAGGTCATTTAAAAACGGTAAAAATGTCAAAAGAAACAGCAGCTACCATCTCGTCTGCCTATTGATAAGAAGCCCAGGTCTGGACCCAGAGCAGCTGGGTACTATTTGCTTTCCCTGAGTTGGAGATGTAAGAACAAGTCTGCGCACTTATAACAAATAAAGAAGTCGTCTCCCATTTCCTAACAGAAAATAACATAATTATGAATGCTACCTTAAAATGCCACACAAGATGGAAAATTCAGGGACTTCCTTTAGCCAACTCCGCCAGGAAATTAATCTTCCCGGGTAAAACAGCAGAATCTTTCAAAGACCCAGAACAATAACAGGCACTTCTGATAGATAAAAATGGCTTTGTATATCGGATAGACACTATATTTATCTAGATTTCTAGGAGATTAGAGCTGATCATGACAGTTTTCATTAAAACAAGATTGCTAAAAACAAATTGCCATTTCAGAAGGCAGGTTTTGCTTTGTCTGTTCCTATTCTCCAGCCACATTATGTGGCTTTAGAGGCTTTAAATTGCCTTTTCTTGGTTTTGTTTCCATTTGTGTTTTATATCCATTCCTTGAAATAGATAGGCAATGTGCTGGTCTTAACAGTCAGCGGCGCACCCAGGGAGGGGCTGGGTAAGAAGAGCCTAATTTAACCTTCTGTTTTAAGTAAAAACGGGGTCCAGACTAAGAGCTGTAAAGATCTGTGCTGGAGCAGAAGCCAGTTCATGATGGCGTACAACATTGGAAACAGATGCTAGCTTTAAAGAAAAAAAAATCAGTCCAGTGAAAAACCTTTAATTTTAAAGGCTTAGGGATCCATTGTCCCTCCAAAAGGATGCGCTCAAGAAATACACAATGCCAAAGAAATGATACCCTTTCCTTTCCGTGTCAGGGTGTTTCCATTCCTTACCCTTGTCCCGTCTCTCAGGCCAGTGCTGGCGTCCTTCAGAGCCTGAACCAGCTCTCCTTGAGGCAACCTTTCCCCACTGGCAGGTACAGGGAACAGGTTTTTGGAAAGAAAGTCCACTCTGCTTTTGACCATCCTTAGTGCTACCTCATCAGCGTTGACTCTCCTGAACGCGTATCTCATGCTCCCCAGCTCTCCTCACCGCCTTCTGCAAACCACCAGAGAAGCTACTAATTGCTCCTTTCAGCTTTCTCCTCTCCTTCCCGACCTGCTCCCCGTGTGTGCGCCGGGCAGGGCGGGAGATGCCCAACCCCTTCCTCAAAGATCAGGACGGTCCCTCTGAGGGGAAGGGCTCCTCTAGCTCCATCATGACCGCAGATGGAGGACCAAGGCAGTCTTTCAAAGATCAGCTCACCCACACGATAGTTTCTTACCACCATCTGCCTCCTCTTTGCCTGCGGTTGTGGCCGGTCTCTCATGGCCGGGCCCCGGGGTGTTTCAGGACACGGGTTCCACCACACACCGCCGTAGACAGGACCTCGCTCAGCCAGGGGATGCTCTAGGCCCTTAAATGTCTAGTTCCTCCTCGGTTCTTTTTATTTTAGGCGATTTTTGAAAGGGGGTTGAAAGGCGCTCACTTGCCCTGGAATAACTCATTTAATTTCTAAGAGCGAATGAGCATTTTAGTCACACTGGGGCTCATCGGGCCAGGGGGTTGGGGACACCATCCCTCACTACAGGCAGGAGGTGACTCGCTTTGAACGGTCAATGGCGCGTGGTGGCCTCTGGAGGAGAAACTCAGTGTATAGAAATGTCACGGTACAGATAATCCTATAGTAGCTTTTCAGTGTTGAACTTACACTTTTTTTTTAAAAAGAACTCTAATAGAAGATGTTAACATTGCTCAGATGGTGTAAGTCTTGCCGGTCCGTGTTTAATGTGGTGACACTTGCCAGAACTACTTGGTAAAACATGTCAGAATGTGTGAGTCAACATTATACTGTAGAGTTGTCCACGGCAATATGTATCATGCTGTATTTTTGTAGACATTGTGATGGTTTCCTTACAAATGTTTAATCGTATGAGGTTAAAAATACAAACGCTTTTTAACAGTCCCAGAACAGAAGTACTGGACTGGACAGACCTCTCTTACTTAATAATCTGAAGATTTGCTGAAATAACTGGTAAGCCTAGCTTTATTTTTAGTGTAAAAAGTGTAGCCAGCCTCCTGGAACCACTCACGCCCCCCTGCTCTCATATTGTGCAAAATAACCAAACGTATACTTTCATCCTGGAAGCCACTTTGGCCCTAGAAATGGCTTTGCAGGTTCGGACCTTTCTTTACGAACCAAATTTTGCCCTCAGTTGCTTGCGTGCACTGCCCGGTGACGTGAACTGTAGTCACAGAACGGACGTTAGCAGACACCAGCTCATCTTTTCTGGTTTTAAAACAACAGAGTACAACAACTTTTTTTTCAGTTGTCTGTCTTTGGTTTTAATTGCTGTTGTGGCCACTTGATTCCAAACCCATTCCTTTCATTTAAAAGAAGAAAAAAAAAAAATAAGAACACCACAAACCCTTCGCAACCGCTTTTTCCGATTAATTTCTTCATGAGGCGTTATAACTCCTTAGGCGTTGAAGTATCTATGTATCCACAAGATGTTCGGTATAACGCTGTGGGAGCTGAAATACCAGATAGTGGGTGGGTGCTTGCAGAGGGAGGGACGGGAGTGTAACGCGCCGTGCTCTGTGAGCCCGCGCATCCCTTCCCGGCACCGGCTGCAGACGGCAGGCCTGCCACAGAAGGGAAACCGCCAGCCATCATGTCACTCCCCAGAGTCCCAGGAGGACAGGGATTCTCCTCTTACCCTTCCCTGCTCTTTAATCTTACTGTCATTTATGTATCTGCCTTCTCTCAAACTTTGTGTAGCAGTACCGCACGCCCATCCGTGCCAACATGCCTTCGCTATATTTTCTATGACAAATATTTGTGGAGAAACTGTGATTAAAAAAAAAAACCATTAATCCCGATATTTTTATTGTTATGGTGTAGTTAATTCTATGAATACTTTCTAATGATGATTGTACTGTGTAGAGTAAGTACAGGTTAGGGATAGACCTTTACCAGATATTGTACAAAAAGAGTGCATAGTGTAATATAGACTTAGTAAGGTTTTTGTGACAATTTCTATAGGATGTGTGAATTGTTTTCTATGTGGCAACACACATTTCTTTTAAAGAATATAAAATCTTAGAGAATTTTTTAAACAGTCAATATTTTTTAATTACAAAGACATTTGTTACCTACAGTTTACTATTTCAGGTGTTAATTCTAATTTGAATATTGGTTTTATTACTACATACCTCCAGTTCCATTTGTTCTGTTGCAAAGAAATGCACAATAAAAGTTAGTCTCTGGTTAACCCGTCTCTCTCTTTCTCTATAGATGTTGTGTCGGTGTGACACCTGTCACAGCTGGCTCTCACTATAGATATACATACGTATATAGCAATTTTCAGGTGTAGATTTATCTAAGAGGCTAGAAGGTTGTCTTTTGCATTAAACGCTTGTTCGGCACGAAGCACAGGCAAGCGCAGTGAAAGATTATGAAGAATCCAACTATTATTACAATATAAATCATTTTTGCCTCGAAATATAACCCCATATATTTATGTGCTGGTTAGACAGAAAGACCACTCAGAGAAAGTACCCATCTGCTATCCTAAAACCTGGATTTTCAAGCAGTGAAGTTTTAAATCCCATTTTAATTCAAAATTCAGTGGTAGGTGAATGTCTCCTGTTCTCTTAAATGCTTCAGAAAATCCTGACTCCAGATAATTTGTGGAGGAATTATGGTGACAAATACCCGGCCCGGCAAATCCCTGCTGCCGAGCTGGGAAGAAGACTGGTGTCAGCCATTAGAAATGTTTGCCAAATTATAAAACAATGCTTTTGAGTGCCTGTAATGTTGCAAAACTACCTGGGGTCGGGCTGGTATTTTCTAGATCAGGGGCTTCAGCCTGCTGTATTTTTTGCCAAAAACCTCATTAGTGAAAACCCTTATTAGTGAAGCCCAAACCAAAATAATTTCAGGTGATTCTGAGAAATGTAGGTTAAAAAAAAAATGTTAATCCCTCTGAAAAATAAATAAAAATTAATTAATTTCTCTTTGGAAAGCTGTGACTTCCCAGACTTTGCGGCAATGACTTGAGACCTCAAAGGGCAGATCCAGAGACGGGAGTGAACGTGAAGGGAAGGGGCAGGGAAAGCTGGCAGGGATGGAGAGCGTGTAGGCAAGCAGCAAGTGGGGTTTTGGAGCTTGGCAAGATCCGCAGAGAGATGAGGTCTAACAGGGGAGGCTGGAAGAAGCTGAGGACTTTCATATAACTGCAGGGGAGCCAGCAGGATGGCTGGGGGGTGTAATGCAGTGCTGTCACATTTTATCACTCTTCCACTCCATTCGTTAAACACACTGGCAAGGCAACAGTCAGACCCTGCTCCTGCTCCGCCACGGCGCTGGTCCCTCGGGAAGCTCATCCCACCGCGGCTGGGAGTTACGCCTTTGCGCCAGTACAAAGATTCCCCTGAAGAGGACCTTGAAGGTCCAAGTCAGCCATTGAATCTCATGCGTATGAAGGAATTTAGTTTCTACCTCATTTGCTTAGAAGCAGCTCCTGTGCAAGCTCACATCATAGACGTCTTATTAAAATAAGATTACAAAAGATACTCAAGTTGCAAAATCTAGCCCCCAGAATTCATTTAGGCAGGAATTGCTATTTTCTCTGCCACCTTCCCTCTGCTGAGGCACCTCTGTGACCGAAGACACGGCCTTCAGAAGGGAGGAAGGAGGGGTGTCGGAATAGGAAGTGCTTTCATTGCTCTGACACTGCTGTCGGAGTCCCAGGGGACGCAGCATGAAGTGGCATGTTTCGACTTGCAGCCCGCTGTGCCCAAAACTGGGTAACTGGGAGAGCTGTACCTCTTTCCAGAGGGGTTTTCTGAAGACTAGTGCTCAAAAGCGCACGGCTGCAGCGATAAGCAAAGTAGAAAAGCCCCTGATGGAGGTAACAAGCCTGTTGGGGGGCGGGTTTGAGTGCGAGTGTGTGCATAAAACCAGTTCACAGATCAAACGATGAGGATAAACCGAAATGCCAGATGACCGCTGGTGGAGAAGCAGCATCCTCCTGCCGCTGGCTGGGGCGCTGGGCAGCAGTGGCATGGCAGGGAAGTAGGGACTCCCCGCTGCAGCCTGGAGCCGCTGGGAATACTGGGCAGATCTCTGTATGTGTCCTTGCCCTGTGAACACAAAAACCCTCCTCCCAAGACCCTTCAACATCTGAAGTGTTTAAAAGCAGCTTTTACTGCAGATGTATGGTGTTAAGGAAAAAAAAACTGCCGGCAGATTAATTACCTGAACCAAGAGGGGGAAAAAAAAATCTGATATGAAATGACATAACAATGTTGGGAAAAATAAAAAAACCTTTGTCCTTAAAACCACTTTAAACTCTCCCACTCGTCTGGCAGACATAATTGCCACTACTAAGGCAATCTTTGTAGAAAAATGGAAAGAAACGGGTTTGCTAATGACTCAAAGTAGTTTCCCATTAGGAAAGTTAATATTAAATTTAGTTCCCATTTAAGAACAGGGTCAGTAGTACAGCAGAGGAAGTCTAATTAAACCTTTCAAAAATGCTTTGTCGTAACATGAGTGAAAAACTGAAACGTCTTCTTGCAAAAGGATGTGAACCTGAAAGAGCCAACAACTGAACTACTTATTAAACTGATGGAAAGGATTTATTTTTTTTTTCCTAAAGGATATTCCAAAGTGAGAAACAGAGCAGCAGGCAGCTCTAACACAGTCTCTTGAAAAAAAGAAAAGACAAGGAAACACCCAAGCTGCCTTTCCCGTCCACAGCGTCAGGAAGACAGTTCCAGGGCAAGATTAATCTCCAAGAGAAAGAAATTAATCTTGGCATGTTGATAAACCCACCAAAGGCTTAGCCAGAGCATCGCTGCGCCTCTCCCGGATGATCTATAATGTCCAATTGCCTACTAAGCAGATGGAGCTCTTGGAACAGGTGTCGGGATTCGTTTCCCCATCCAAACCCCTTGTTTTGAACCGCCTGGAGACTGAGGCCACATACTGAAGGTCAGAACCAAGGATCTCAGTGCAAGGCGTGAAGGGAAAGGAGCAGAACGTGTCCAAGTCCACCTGCACGGCATAGCCCTCGCTGAAGGCAGTGGTGATGTGCTTTGCCAAGTTCTCTGTGGGTGGCAAATTGCTCTGTCAGCCCAAGAGTCTCAGAGGAACTAAAAGGGAGGGGTAAACTTACAGAGGGTTCCCTTTTTAAAGCGTAAACTTGAAAGGAAAGATTTTACTCTCAAGTTCTTCATTGTCCTTACACATGTGAAAAGTTAAGACCTGATATAAAACCTTTAAGAATTATGCAGCAGCTTCTAAATACCATGTTCATTTAAGTATTGCTTAGTATTTACTACTAAAGTGAACACCTACAAGGCAGCATAGGAAAAGACAGCAAATTCAAGGACATTGTCTTGTAATATAATATTTTAGCTTAGAACAGGCTTTGAGTGGTATCCAGGCGCCCCACAACACCCTACAGCAATTCCTCTGAAGACAGGGGAACTCTGATCCCATTTCTCCTTTTCTCAGGTATAAACACGCATTTCACGAGTTTTGGGCAGAACTGAAAAGCGAAGTTTCAGTTCCCAGTTCAAGTAAACAGTGAACCTTCCAAAGGCTTCATCCCATTCTCTACTTCGTATTTTGAGCTTTGCGTCGGATTTCCCAGTTAACACCTGACCACCTTCAAAAACTGATGTAACGTGAGCAACTTAATCCATTTCTTTAGCTTTATTAAAGTAGATAAGCAAGGTCAAGGAAGTTAGACAACATCTTCCTGAACGCTGTTCCTATTCCTCTCTTTCCTTTAAATAAAAGGACTGTCTATCTTCGTGAACCAAGGTGACAGGAGTATTCACCTGTTTCCTTGGATTAAAGCTCAAGCTCTCGGTAGAAGCAACAGGTCAGGGCTGTTTAGAGAAGCTGGGGACAATTAGGTTCTAAGCTATAGCACGGCTTTCTTTGATGGCAGAACAAGGACAAGTGCACTCATATTTATGCTCAGAGAGAATTAAGAAATGTGAATGGTGTATCTACTTAGGAGCTTCACCCCAGCAGCAGAAGTAAGCATTTGAGGTCTTAAGCAGGCATATCATGGAAATTTTGCACAACTGTGACTTTCAAGAGGAATATTTCCTCATTCAAATTCAAAAATTACCAAAGCAAACATTATTTCACATCTCTCACCATGGGACCAGTTCCCAAAGGCAGAGATCTCATTTCACATTAAAAACCAAAACAAAAAAACCCACCACAGATGTGTCAGCTCCTCCGCTCTCATTCCTCTCCTATTTCTCTCTCTTGCTTTTAATAGACCACTACCCGCTGAAAGAAATCAAAGGCTACAAAGAATTCCTCCTGGAGAGACTTGTCCCCAGGGCTGGACTTGCGGTGCCTTGCCAGTGCCTTGACCTCAGCCTAAGGTTAGGGCTAAAAGCAAGCCATGAGAGGGAGGTTTATGATTTTCATTGTTCTCTGCTGGCTTTCGTTCTTCTGGGGATACCACCTCTGCATCCCTTCCCCAGGCTGGAGAAACTGAGAGCTGCCAAGAGAGCTGCTCGGCCCTGGATGTCTTGCCTGGTCATCAGCTTTTGGTAAAGATCAGCACTTCAATTTAGGTCGAAATCACGCATCCCTAGAGGAACAAAAGCAAGCAGAGAACAGTGAAAAAATCATCCATCCCCATCTCTAACAAAGTCACTTGAAAATTTTGTCTTTTACATACATTGGGGATGTACTATCCCCACATATCAGGAGAACATCAACGCAACTCCTCTGTCATTAACACTACTCAAACTTCTCCCTGTTGTGACGAGCATCTCTTCTATTCCTGTTAACTTCCATAGCTTGCACTGTAACACATGGCAGTATAGCTCCGATATCCACTTGGAAGGATTAATTAATATACACACGAGGTGTTTCATCCCTCAGTCTTCCCTACCTTCTTCCTCTGATGGCAGTCAGAGTGGCTAAAGTCGCAAGAGCAGCCACACAGGGGTCACGCACAGGCAAAACCCCTCTGACAGCAGCCAGAGGAAAACGTAGGGCAGAACACCACAAATTTGGTCTCACCAAAACTTCTCCCTTTCATTACAGCTTCCAAATTGTCCAAATTAATTAGAATATTCTTCCACTGTATTTAGATTTTTCTTTTTGCTATCAGTTCTTTCATGAGAAACACAATCAACGAGGAGATGAAAATCTACGACCACAGATACCTAAGTACAATTGTAACATGCAGAGACACAAGTTCACGTATATTTGTACGGGCACCAAACGCAAAACAGATTTTCTATATAACCACAGCTTGCTTTGGGAAAAACATTTCAACCCTAAACTTAATGCTTTGTGTATCCAGAGTGGCCTGACACATTGCAACGGTAAACTGCTCTTCAATCAGTATTTACAGAAAAAAAAAAAATTTTAAGCACTGAGTATCAATTTACACCAGAGCACTGAATAACATTCAGGCCACCACGTTTGTAGGAAAGAGGGCCTAGAAAAGATCCTAACTACTAGAAGCTACTAAGCCCCAGTTCAGCATCAGAAGAACTGAAGGAGTCCAAATAAAATTATAAAAAGATCGCTACAGAACTTGGGTAAGTCAATATAGGCAATGTACTAGAGGCTGAGCCATGACATTAGGGCAGAAATCATGTCCCTTTCCTAAGGTTTTCAAAAAGTTTAATTAGAATGGTAGAAAGGAAGGTTTGCTTTCCACATGATCTTTTAATGAACACCCCCGCAAAATATATAAGAAAGAGATAAAATTGATCCTTGAACTGATACAATCATCTCCAACCAGCTGACTGCAAGGCCCCACCTCAGCCCCTTGCCAACCATTTAACGTAACTATTTAAGAATGGCCCATCAACAAATGCCACAAACAGCAAATAAACAAAAGATTTTGAAGTATTCCAGTTGACAGACAGAGCTCCCTCCCCCCTTCAAAGTGGCTGAGCCCATCTGCCTGGTTATTGATACAGATCCAAAGACAAGAGTCCAAAATTTGGGCTTGATCTCAAACAGACAAGGCCATAAAGTCTGCTACTTCCCTGCTCGGGCAGACTTTGTGCCGTTCGGTTCACTAAAGACTGTTAATAATCATATCGCCACCCAAACCCAATGCTGCTTAACATGGGAGAGGAGTTTGTGACATGTAGTCTTTAACAATCTCAGCACCAGACATTAACGTCCAGTGTGTTCCTGAAAAAAATAATTAAAAAAAAAACCAAAATGGGAAAGGGAGTCTCTTTTAAGAGAGAAATTCCTATGAATTCACACATCTTTAGCAATCAAGACACATGCTGCCTGTCCAAGATCTGGTTACTGACATTTTCGTCTTCCTGAAGTCCTATGACATCCCAATTTATTTCTGAATGCAGAAAACTGGCACTGGAAGCATTATGTGCATGTGTTGATCAATCCGAGCCCTGCAGCAACCGGACCGTGACCAGTCACTAAGGTTCAGATGAAGAGCCACCTTCTCATCCTCTCTGAAGCACGCTGCTCAACCACCTCATTTCTCATAGCTGACACCATTCAGGCAAAAACTCCAGTTTTTCAAGTTTCTCCAGTTTATCGCCTAGACTCCTTGCATTTTTGGTTCAGGTTTTTTGTGGTTCTTTTGGTTGGAGGTAGGTTCTGGGGTTTGTTTTTGTTTGTTTGGGGTTTGTTTTTGTTTGTTTGGGGTTTTTTTACAGCCATATACAGACTTTTTTAGCCTAATTACAAGTAGTTCTTTCCGTAACTGGGTAGATCACCAGTTTTCATCAGTATTAGTGACAAAAAGCAGCACTTTAAAGAACCAGACAGTATGGTAAATCTTTTCTAACCTAATTTCACATGAATGATACCTGGCTTTTTGGCTGTTTGGTTGGGGTTTTTTGGTTGGGTTTGGTTTTTTTAAGAGGCTTAGAGCGCTTTGCTGTGATTGCCAAGTTACAGTTATTACCCAAATCTAACACATAAACCCAAACTCTTCAAGAAATTCTCCATACCCTTGACTATACACAGATATGCAAGCCATCTCTCTTACTGCCTTTCTTCATGTCATCCTCAGGCCTGGGTCAGGACTGGTAATCCAGACTGGAGACAGTGTCAGCGGGGCCTCTGAGCCAGGCAGAAAGAGCTTTCTCTGTGCTGGGGACGCAACCGCACTCTTCGGGAGTGAGCAGAATGAAAGACACAGTCACCGGTAACGTGCGGAGTATTGATAAATACAGCTGGGATTGCAGGCAACAGGCAGGTTGCTCACGAACCCAGTGCATGCTTATTTAACAGAGTGTGTGCTGCCAACAAAGGAAAACTGAATAACTATTGCAAATAAATGGATAACACCTTTGTTCTGCCTTCATAAAATACTGTTAAATGCATTTTGAATCCAGAAACGTAGCAAATCATCATCAACTGCCTAAAGCCAGTGTTATTGCTTACCTTTACAATACATATAAAATTGCTCGAATTAACAGAACACAACCTTTACCGGCTATGTAACATTTTACTGAGTAATTACAACTTCCAGACATTTTACAGGATGTACCAAATTCAAGTATAATTACAAAAGAAAGAACATATGCAGAGAAATACTTCAATGTCTACACCTCATAAATCAAAATTACTTCCCCATACTAATATGAAGTAACCAAGACACAGAATGAAAAAGCCAATACACCAAAAAGCATCAGAATGGAGGGGAAGAGAATACATTTGATTAAAAAGCTGCATCGAAAAAAACCAGTTTCAACTTTGAGATTGCCCTTTGAAAGTTCTACCACCAGTGAAAATCCTCACTGTTGACTTTCAGATTTAATACAGTTTTGGCACTAGCCAAAATGCTTTCCAAATGCTTTAGGCGTTTTTCAAACGCTTCTTCTCATATAGTTCGACATCTTTAACTTGACAAGAAACTTACAAAAAAAAAATCCCTACATCATTTATACAACATTGCATATTTTTTTTCCCCCTCTGTCTTCAGATTTGAAGCAGCTGATCACAACCTCAAAAGATTTCATAACCTAAATTTAGACTGTGTTTAAAATCAAACGTATCCTAGAGTGTGGAGCTGTATTCCGCTATTTTAACAGACACCTCCTCCTCATAATAGCACTATGAACGCTGAAAATACAAAAATTTGATCAGGCTTACTGTTACTCTAACACATAAAATAAGAGGTCTTTGTTACTTTTTAATTGGTGGCTTTGATTTACGCAGAAAAAGGAAACTGTCCTCAAAAGCCTCGTGTAATATAGGACAGAACAACAACTTTCTGCCTATCTACTATAATCTGTTATAGTATCTGTCTATGGGGTTTAAAGAATGCACATCCTTTTCACATTATGTTTTGAATGTTTTCTTTAACCCCTTTTCAGAATGTGATGGTTTAACTAGGAATCCTCCATATCCACGCTTAAGCAATTTGAAAAACACAGACTAACATCATAGTCCATTGCAAGAATTCTGCAGGCCTTAGAACACCCCACCTCTTTTTTTCCCCCCATAAAACCTTCAGTATGGTGCTGCAACCATTTTCTGGGTGAAAGAATCAAGTCATTTTCTCTTTAATTCACTCCAGCTCCCGTAATTAAAATTACTCATCCTCCACTCACCAAATCCATACCTCACCAACAAAGCTCCAGACTGAGATTACACCATCGCCCTTAGCAGTAAGACTAAATTTTCAGAGGGAAAATACCTGCAAGACTGAACACCATTTGAACACCATTAGGAAACAAGTTAAACGGAGGCCC
>VXBO01010712.1:10680-22170 GCA_013400135.1 Rhinoptilus africanus | reverse complement strand
GGGGGGAAGATGAGTTTTTGCTGGGCGTGGGTGGGAGGGAGGAATCACCCAACTTGCTAAAAGAAAGAGAATGTCATACTACATAGTTTTATGCATTCTAATCAAAAAATCATTTCTTACTGTTCTTTCCTCTCCAATCATCATTTCTTATTTCTGGCCAAGTTTTTTAGATTGTGTTCGCCTTTTCTTATTCCCAAGTGCTCAACCGCCTTTGGTTTTTCCTTTCCTTGTATTCTTTTCTTCTTACCACACACCTCGTTACAGTCTCTCTTCTTTTGCTTCAGCAAAGCCTGATGGACTGCAGTTTCTGTAGTCCATACAACCACTCAGAGCTCCTGACACACTTTATTTTTTTCAAAGGACATGCATTTCAATAAATCTGAGTATTGTGCTTTAAAGCCTGGACTCCTTTTCCTTTTTATATGTAATAAAAATACAGCATAGTTTTGGTCTTAATTATTTGTGTCTTGCTAACAAGAAATGAAAAAATTACTTATTTAAGCTATGCAACCCTTCTACAAAAAAAAGTATTTTTGGTACACCTTGACTTCTCATCGACACTGAGCAGGTAAACTGCAAGAGAGATTTCGTTGTACTCTATTCAGAACTAACAATAAGAAGCAGCACAATACTTCAGCTAGAAGAAAAAAAAAGGACATTGTCATTTTATATTCACTTCTGCGATGTAAGCCTTTAGGCATGCAAGTTCAGGTTTTGTACAGGAGTCGGTATTAACCAATTGTTCCATTCTACTAAGCCAAAATTCCTTGAGAACATATGACCATAAAATGAAATACTTTTCTTTCAAGCCTTAAACAATATGCTTCTGTGGATTCTTCTGTAAGAAACTCTTCTAAATCAATTTTAGAACACGGATTACCTAATTGGGAACTTTCAAAAACCGCCACACTTTCAATACACAAAAGCCGAAAAATCTCTTTGCAGGAAGCCTGTATTCGATGCACTCCTCATTACTAGAGGTACTTTCATCATGCATATTTTTGTTGTTGTTGTTATGGAAAAAAGGTAAGTCAGCTGACACGGTAACAGATAAGGAGAACACAGAATTGCAATCAGTGCACTACCTAGACAGAACATACCTACAACTCTTACCCAAACTCCTCCTTATCAAAGAGGGGCCAGTAAAAATCAATAAAAACCGAGTCTCCAGCTATAGTTGAAAACACAGCAGTTTTGGCAAACGTGATTTGTAGCTTTCAAAACAGCAATCACTAGTGTCAACTATCAATGAACAAGAAGTACAGTACCAAATCCAGAGACCAAGAGTAGCATCTAGCCCTATTAAAAACTTAAAATGCTCATAATGGCTTCCTCCTCTAAAAGTAAATTAAACAACAGTAAAATCTATGTGGGAATTCAAGGAATGAGAAAAGCATAGGCTAAAAAAACCTTCAGATTGAGTATGAGTCAGAGGATAGAGGGTGCAACTTGTCCTTAAAAAATATGTTCTCCTGTTCACCAAGTGCCTGCTACTTCCAGACCAGAGCATGCCGCAAACAGTCTCTGTAATACAACAGAAGTATTTACTACTACAATATGCTTAATAAACGCTGTAGAGAGAGGAGGGGTAGAGAGGGACCACACCAAATACTGAATTCCACGGCGTATAAAAGAGGCAATTTGGACTTGAAATTGATTCATGGGGGAAAGATAATCACTTCAGAATTTCACCTTTTATAGAACAGCAAATTCTACAGGAAAGCACGCATTATTAGTGTCCAGCCAGCTTTGACTTAAAATACATTGAGATCATTCAGTATCTTGGAACGCTAAGACAATTTTTTCAAACACAGCAAGTTTTACAGAATTGAGACACTGTGCAACACGTAAGCAATCTTTCACAAAGCAGAGGGCAGCAGTATTTTGAACACAATTGGAAAAAATAGAACCTGCAAGGCCAGTCTACAAAAATAAATTATTTTAAAAGTCCACATCTTAGTTGAAAAAAATGCTAGAATATAACTGTATTGTTAGCTAAATTCTCACTCCTTTTCCTTAAAATTCTTTTTCCTTCAAATCAATCTAAAGGAAACATTATGTAATTGCATTTATGACAAAGAAAAAAAAATCCACTCTCCACATTTTAAAAGTTTTCTTTAATTCTGAGGATTCTATCATGTGAATGTATTAGCTAAACATTTTCCCCAAAACCACTAAAATCAAAGTAAACTAAGTAGTGGACCCACTTCACCTCAAATGTTAGGCCATAAAGACAGTTAAGAAAAAAAGCAATAAAAACGTCAAAACTTTTAAAAACTATCTGCAAATTATAATATATATTAAAAAGTAACAGCTTGGAATTACTTTTCCTTTCCAACCTGACAGGCTCAATGAATCAATATCTTCATCGAACTGCAAGACATGTAAACTTACAAAGTACTGCCAAAACCAGACTGCCTGCCCTCCTGTTCATCACCATCCACGTCATTTTTAAAAACGGAACTGAGTCCTCAAACTACGCAACTCTTATGGATCCAAAACACTCAAGTTCTGGCTTCTTAAATTTAACATATTGTGATGCCATAATCAATAACATAACTGGGAGATGAGGACCTGAATTTTAACTTGAAGTACAAACAAAAGGTGTGTGGATGGCTATGCTTCTCACTCAGATCAGGAAGTTAAGAACAGAATTTATAGGAATTACATCTCTGATGAATAAGAAAGCGTTTTTATAGGCTCTTGGAGCAGATGCTCTGCAAAAATATAAACTCGTGCCTCCTCTTAAACGAGATATGGGAACACTTTAGCATTGAGGTAACATTTACTAATCTCTCAGTGAAATTTCTGCCCTGCAAAGTGCATCCTAACACTACTCATTCGTCAGTACCTCCAGCGCACAAACTACTTCTATCACACTGGCTGTCTCCACTAACCTGCCCAGTAAGAACATTTTCCCAGTTTTAATTCTCTTCAGGTTTTTAAGATTTCTGGAAAAACAGGTTTAATAAAGTGTTTATTCAAATTCAAAATCCATATAAACATTGTAGGAAGAAGGAAAGAGGTTATGCATTATTAGATTCCAGTGCTCTTCATGAATAAGAGTAACATCAGCAGAGGGCACAGTGAGATGAGATGAAGTTTACATGGAAGGGGGCAGGGAGAAAGGTAAATGATTTATAATGGGCTAAAATATGCCTGATTTACTTGATACAGTACAATTCCAAATTACTTTTAAACTGCATTTCAAACCATCAGGCTTAAATATACTAACTAGATCTACAATAGGAGAAACCCAGCTAAAGTAAGCCTTCTTGTGGATTAGCCATAATAAGCTAATACGTTCTAAAGAAGCCACCAGTGAAAAGGGATTACGGACAAGGGTACTAAAGAGATCCCTTCACCCACAATTACTGTATGTGAAGTCCCATCTGTAACTAAACTCTGGAATGTTTTTCTACTTAAAATGACCAGAATGCAAAGTGCTTTGCAGTTGTCAAAAGGCATGCTATTTTAAATTCTCATAATTCAATACCAAGTGAGGCTTAGTATGAAAAAAAATAATTCTAAAAAGCTTTCAGTCAAATCTGGACACACTGGTCTCCACAATTATTTGCTACAATGCTTGTAATTTATTTATAAATTGATTTTTGAAGACTTGTGTTTCATATCAACATTTGTTTTTTCAGCAAGTCAGTCATTACTCAGCAACTGAGTCACTGGGAGGGTCGTCTTACCACCTCTCGCACATAAGCAGTTCTCATTTTACTGAAATATGTTAAAGTGCATAAAGGATTTGCCTCGGAGTTATTTATGTGCAGTCATTTCACTTATACTTCAACTTGCACGATCCATACTCATGGCCTTATTAATAAGACTGGGTCTCAAAGAATCTGGTACAGCTTGGGTGCCTAGCGCAGAAAGGCTCAAGGCTGACTATATACAGTGCTAGAATTGCACATTTCAAATTTATAAACTATAAGCACTTATCTCAGGATTATTGAGGAACACTGATAGAATTACTTTACTTTCCCAAACAAGCAAGGTCAATTCTTAAAAAAACAAAACAAACAAAAAAACCCCCCACAAAGTAAGCAGTTTAGAATTCAGATAACAGATAATGTCTAGAGGTAAATAAATTAAAAAATACAATGTATTCATTTGTTTAATTATAAATAGTTCTAATATATTTTATTCTACTGTAACTTCCAATGACATCTCTGGCACCTTCTATCAAAGACTGTGTCTGGCAATACAGCCTATTAAAAGTATAAAAAGCCAAAATGCCAGGTAACTTTTAATAAGCACTACCATAAATATCTCCCAGATTACATCTGAAGATACTTAGAAATAAGAGAACAAGAGTCAAAGTAGGGAAAAAGAACAAAATTTAAACAGAGGAAGTTCACTGAAATTTCTACACGGCAATTTCTTCACAGTAACTTAACGTACTCTGGCTAACCAATACAGCTGACTGCACTGAGGAGAAAAAACTTATTTTTCTGAAGTGCAGTTGGTAATCAGAATGGTGGCAAAAAGAAGGTTTCCAGGTCATGGTACTTGAGAGAAGACCAGCACCTGTTTGAAAGAATTCATCTCATAGAAAAGAAAAACTGTGAAACAATCACACAGTTGAAATATTACGATTAGTTTAAGGTTGGCAGGTTCCACTGGAACAAACTCTTCCTAGCTAATCTTAACATCTCCCAAGAACCTTTAATGATATCTTGAAAGAAACTAAAGAAGTGCAAACTGACTGCAAAGGGACACAAATGGAAAAACTAAGTGTGTTGTATATTTTCAGGCAGCTATATTTGCCTAACTAAACCTCAGGTCTTAACTTCTGAATTGCAGTAAATACACTCTGACAGACTCTCCCGTGGAATCTAAGTCAAGTAGCTTTTCAAAACTGATTTTGCCATGGAAATTTTTCTCTCCGAGTCTAGCGCTCTTCCAGAAACAGAAGCAGTGCTCACAGTCTGGGAAGCCTACAGCAAAAGTAAGCGAGGTATGGTGCTGAGGTCACTGCAACTTCAGACGCTTTTCAGCCCTTTACATGACTTCTTTCCAAAATTGTATCAACCTGCAGATTTCTTCTGCCAAGTCTATAGTATCTCCAAATCCACATGGCGAACATCAGGATTTCGTTGCTGAAATTAAATTTAAAGAAATACAATTTTATTGAAAATATTCTAACACATTTTTGCATATGGATACAAATAATGCATTTCTGGTATGATGTTGGCAACTGGACAGCAAATCCCTTTTTCTGGTAACACAGGGACTATTTTAAAATGAGGAACAGATTCAACAAACATTGCCCATGCTAGAAGCAATATTTTGAAGGCTAAGTCATCTTTTTACTTGACAACTACTTTTCAACGTCACAGATCAATTAGTTCTTATGCTTTATAAAGTATGAAGGAGCTCTCTTAAGAGGGCAGTTTGTTTTCATATAAAACTGTCCAAATAAAATTTTCTTAGAGTGAGGTATATACATGTTTAACAGATACTTTCCTGAAAAACGGGTAAGGTTGCTGAAATAATTTGTTCTCTGCCATTGAAGCTATTTATAAAGATTCAAAATACCGTTTCTATTAAGATATATGCATTTCCTGATATTGTAGAAATATATTATTGTCATTAGATGGATCGTATAGTCCGTAAGAGGTTTACTGAAAGTCACTGCTTCAAAGTCATCCAGCAAGTGAACCTGACTAGCATATTTAGTAAAGCGTATTCAACAGCAACACAATGACCAAAATCCCTGTCTATACCAAAAAAACAGTATTCATGTTTATAAACTAATTAGTCACGATCCTACTCCTCAAAAACCATGAAGAACTGGATCTGCTGGTGCAATTAAACTCAAAAATAATATTTTTAAACAGCACCACTCTAGGGACAGAAAATAAAACCAGAATATTTATCAAATACAATAAGCAAGGACAGACACGCTCTTGAGCAGTGTCTCCTCATAACCAGAAAAGGTAGTCATGACCGGACTGTATGTCTGGCAGTCAGTATACTTAGAGATCTGTATTCATGCCAGAAAAGGTGCGATTAACAGGCACAATACAATTACAAAAATAAAAACGGAAACAATTATTTGTTGCATCAACCAAAGGATATTTAATTTGCAGAATGAAAAAAAGTAGTAAGAAAGTTATGAGAAGCTTACAAAAGAAGTAAACACTGTACTGCTTCAACAAGAGCAGAAAACGTTGAGTGAAGCCCTCATCACACACTGATATATTTGAGGCAATGCCGAGTACCAGATTAAAAAAAAAAAATTTGAAATTTGCTTCTTTACAGCCAAAATGGATTTCAACAGCCTGTAAACAACCTGACATTCTGAGAATACACTAACAAAGACACAATCAGGTCTCATTTCATGAAAATATTGCTCTACAGTGGTATAAAACTGAACAAAATACATAACAAACTGATCAGTGCCAAAGTATGGGTTTGCAGCTAGTCAGAACTTAGTTAATGATAAGAAAATTTGCATTAAGATTATCATCCTCTTCCCCTTTGCCATATTTACAAACAAAAATACCAAAAAATAGAAGCAGTGGTATTGTTTAAACTGTATCACAGAATAAGCACTCCCTAATACGCAGCTAAATTTTACCTTTAGGTCCTTCTCAAGTCTGTCCACTTCAGCTCCCAGTGTGTCAACAATATTCTCACCATGCTTAAGCATGAAGGCTTCTAATTCTTCAAGGGTTTTCACTTGTTGTATTTCCTAGGAAGAAATCAGATTTAAGAGGTTGAGATGTAGGAAAGAAAAGAAAGGAATAGCACTACAGAGGCTCCTGACAAATTTCAAGTCGGGGAAAAAAAAGCAAAACCAAACACTTTTCGGCTTTTGCCATTTCCTTTCAAAATGTCACCTGTTCTTAGGTCTCAAAGACACAGGACAATAGTATCTATTCAATGAAAGCAGCTGGCTTACCATTACACCTGCACTTGATATAAAACTTTCCTCTATCTTCAACGGATTTCCTCTTTTATTTCCCAAGTAAGTTTAGAGAATTTCATTCATTTTCTAGAAGTTTCTGGGGTATCCCTTGCTCACAGCAAGGCAGAGCCGGGTACCCCTGTGCATTCTTTCCTCATTTTCACGCGTTCTTGCTATTCCATTACACTCCTTACTCTGAGCATCACATTACCAACTCGTCTGAAAATCCAGGAGGATTACTATGAACGTTGATGTAAATAAGTCTCCTCCATAATACCAAAAAACTTGAAGATAGGTGATAGAAACTCAGCCTAGGAGACTCCTAGCATACAGGACTGAAGGAATGATGTCAAGGAAGACAGGATGCTCTGCTGCTCCCTCCAAAAACCCCCAGACGTCAGAAGCACCAAGGCAGGTATTACAGCATTGTCATGACAGCTCTCCTTGGAGGTCTCACAGCAAGTTGGCCAGAAGCCATTTGCCCTGTAGTATCCCAGCCATAGTTTAGACAACACAGCTGCAGTATGTTTGGGACAAATAGGTTCCTGCTAATAGACAGAGGAATTATTAAATATCTAACTCTTCTTCTGTATACTACTACAACACAACATCATTTTCTTTCCTCCCCGTCCCCCATTACTCTAAAACTGAAGGGGAATAATATAATTGAGTGATTTTAAAAGATATTCCAACCACAATAACCTCTGACTATGATCACGGCAAGCCTAACAAGATAAAGAAGTGAGGTTAACCTGAATGACGGCATCTCAACAAGTATTTCACAACTTTAGAAGGAGTAACGTTGATACCAGCGCTACTTGCATGAACTAGTTATTTGAAAAATTACAGATGACAAGGCAAGCATTAAGTCTGCCCTTGACTTTGGGTGGCTGAGTCCTGCTGAAAGCGGCCATTCTTCAACACTGCTTTTATAGCTGACACGGGGTTACCACATGAAACTACAATGAACTGTGTAAGAAACAGTTGCCAACCTAGAAACAATCAGGAACAACTTTCCCAACAATGCCAGTCAGAAGAATCAGTGAAGGTTGTATGCAAAAGCCAAAGGGAACAGTGGATAATGAACAAAAGCCTACAAAGCCTTTGAAAAGAAAAACAGGGTACTAACCTGCTTCGCAACAGCAAGGCAACCGAAACTTGGCAATACAAAACCAAGCAAACCTGCAGTGCCTCAGCTGTAGAAAGTTGATAGCACTCTTCCTTTCAAAAAAGTATTCAATAATCCACGAACAGATCACTCAGTGCACTATATACATACACACACTCATATATATAAAATACACAATATACATACACTCTTTATTTTGACATTAAAGGGCAGTACGTTTTAAAAATTGTGACACTAGCTAATGCTTTAAAAAACTGCAGTAATTTAAATGTAAGCTCAGATAACTTCAAAAGTAGTGTTTAATGGACAATCATTAAATGCAGACATCTGACATCTACTTCTCATTTTGAAAGGCTGGCAGAAAGAAATCTCGTAGCTACAGAAGCAAATGTATATAAGCAATAGTTATAGGTGAAAACTGGTAAGCAAGCAAAACATTTTGCCCACTTAAAGCTCTCCTGGTAATTTACATAAATTACTCTTTACTTTATAGGTTTCCCATGTAAAATTCAGCTGAAAGCAGTTTTCCATTTCTATATCGAAGAGAGGGATTTAAAAAAGCTACCCTGAACTACACTAAAATCAGAGAAAAACAATTACTTAAGGGTGGTTAATTGTTACATGCTATCAAAATGCTGCGTCACGTGATGCAAGCAATCCATATTCAAGCCTCGTCTGAATGGCAGGATCTGTAAACTATAACACTGCATCTTCAGCAGCCAAGGAGAATGGCTGTGCCAAAGCAGATGCTTATTCTCAGGTGACAGGCTCCCAGTTTTACCTGGAGATCTTCTATTTCAACAAAAATGTACTGGAATAATTATGTTATTATCAAAATTATTTTGAACAAATCTATATTCTCTAACAGAAGATGGAATTAAAAATATGCCCTCCTCCTACCCAGGCCCTACTGGTTTAGCAGCACATAATATGATTCCGTGTACAGGTATTTAACACACTAACACACAGTAAAAACATCTGCAATCCTTCAAAATGAAGAAGTGGAATATATCTCATCTACTTGAAAACCTTGGTTTTCGACATACTTGAAATTGGAAAGTAAATATCATATGTTGGAAATTACAAAATCCGTTTTTTAAACATACTTGTAGCAGCAGTTCAATGTCTTGTTTTTCCAGGTAAGAACGAGTAACAACCCGTCCATCAAAGTCTACTTCTGCCTTGAATCTCACTTTGCTCATTCCCATGTCTGTGGCTTTAACATCATGAATTGCTCTGAAACACATAATTTTTAAAGAAAATGTAGAACAACATAAACCAAACAACTAGCTAGTTTGACTTCTGATGTTAACAATATCATCACACCGAAATGATTGTGTAATTTTAAAGGCCATTGTATTTGACTAACACATCCTCCTTGTGTCACCATACACTTCCATTAAATACTGATTGATATTTAACCAATTATACTACTTCCACAGGTATCTGCTACACCAAGAAAAGTATCCCACATCCATAAAGCGCTTGCTGCAATAAAAGACAGACGAAAAGAACCATTGTGGACTTAGAACGAGACTAACAGTATCTTTAAAAAAAAAAAAAAAAAGACCAACCAATCCCCCAACAGAAAATGAGAACTTCCCTATTCTGAGTTAAACTTTAAAGTTCAACTTACTTGCTACCGCATAGCTTTTGTGCATATACATACACATATTTAAAAATATTTAAGTATTTAATTCCAAGGTGAAGAATAATAATCTACTGCCAATTATTGAAAGCACACATTGCAAATACAGACATGTCCTTTCAAAGTTACATTTGATTTAAGAAAAAGTTATGGATATTGTACTCGGAACTCATTTTCCATCACACTGAATACTGACCACAACGAAACACGAAACATTTACAAACAGTGGTTTGTAAATGTTGTAAATGTATATTTATTTAAAGGTTCCTAATAAACACTAGAACATGAATGTTGCATTATGTTTGTATTTTGGCCTGTTGAAAACTTATGTTATTCTATAGCATAGTTGTGTTCCAGTTACTAGATAAGCTCTGTGATGTGTGAATACAGCTAGTAAACAAAAAGCCTTTTATTTTCCAGAGATAATAAGATAAGAAGTAAACTTAGGACCTAGACATATTGTGGTGCATTTCAGCAATGGAATAAATATCAAATCAGATCATCTAGGTTTTTTTCTAATTAGATTAACACAAATTTAGCTAATCTTTAGAGCTAAGCAAATTTAGAATTACCATAGCAGAATAAGTTTCCACATTTTTCCATCAAGGCCAGAAAAAGAATGGAGATTAAAATACAGGCCAAAATCACAAAGAAGTTTCAAGTTTTTCAAATGATTCTTCTGACATTTCCAAAGCATAACAAGTATCTGAAGTCAACTGTAAAACATTCCAGCAACTTTGGTTTTAGTAACAGAAAACTGCAATCTTGACAATTTTTTAAATTCTAACACAAAATTTAGATTCAGCAATAACAAAACTCACTTGATGACAAGTACTAAACTTTCTTTCCATTCATTTTACTAAGTTGTGCGATTTCACAGCATCTTTAAGTCTAGCATGTTCTTTGTCTTAAGCAAATTTACTCTTCCCAACTAAAAGTGTTTCTCCTCATATGAATGTTTATAAATTAGAATTAACTTCACTGGGGGTGCAGGAAGAAAGTAGAAGGCGTATTTTGGAAGGAGCCTGCTAGAGTGAACAGTCTACAAAGAACAGGAAGCAGAAATTTAAGATGAACAGTCACAGGAAACATTTATGGAATATTTTTTGTAATACTCTGAGTGCAGGAGGGATAAGCACGTTAAAAAAATAAACAGATCGTGAACTAAATATAGAGACACCAAAAAATACATCTCAGTAAACATTTAAGCAGATTAGGAGAACTATCAGCTTACTGGTAGCAATAAAGAATTTCCAGGTCAAATCAAATTTACACAGCTCTTCTGTGGGAAGCTACCAAATCCAAACAGTATTAACCGCAGTAACCTAACTGGCATCAAACTACCTCCTCACACAAGAGGGTATTTAAGATAACGGATGTGGTTCAGTGAGGGCTGTTGAAGAGAATTTGAATCCATGTGATTCAAAAAATGTTGAAGATATATCAAGTGCCTATCTGAGCTAAGCAAGAAGATAACAAGAGATATTTGAGATTCTCATTAAGCAGTAACTTGATAACAAAATTCAGTGGAATGTAAATGAAAAAGAGTCTACCTTACTGCTTATCATCTGTCCAGGAAAGATAAGGCAGCAAGTCAGGGGCGAAAAATCACTAATAATTCAAAAATACAAATGTGCATGCTAAAACATAAGCTACAAAGCTTGTTTATGGAAGCTTCTGCATGGCTAGTAGACACCATCAATTCAAACTAGGAAAAAGAGCAAATTTCGCATTACAGAAAAATTTGGCAGAGGGTGTCAAGTCCTTTTTTTTTTTCTCCCCTCCAAA